>WNNJ02003327.1:0-111612 GCA_012934845.2 Pomphorhynchus laevis | reverse complement strand
CACAAATTACATGTTCATCAGCCGGTTTCAAAAATCGTGATTTTACTTTGGCGCATATTAGACAACTTTGAACCATTTGCCTCACCTCAGCTAAGCTAAAAGGAAAGTTGTGTGTTTTCACAAAGTGATACATCCTTCTTATACCGGAATGAGCCAAATCTTGGTGTAATTTAGGTAAATCAGTCAGCGTGGTCGCTCCCACAAACTCGAAACAAGGCGTCTGCAACCACATTTACTGCACCCGGTCGATAAAAAACTTCATACGAAAAGCTTGTCAACTCAAGCCGTCACCTCGTAAACTTCTCATTCTTTATTTAACTATTTTGTGTCCTATTGAATATGAACGCTAATGACTTCTAATCCGTTATGAAACGAAATGTTCTTCCTAGCAGCATGTGCCTCCAGCGTCAAATTGCTTCAATCGTGATCGCGTGCAGTTGATTTGGATGCGATATATGGGCAATCGTTGCAGTATTACCCAAACAATCAAATTCCCTATTTGCCAGAGAATATAAATGCATGTTCTGCGTTTATGAACTACTATCCTTATCAACTAAGATCAGCTGTGTCAATCAAACTTATTTCAGAAATCTAAATTTGATACGATTAAGAGAAACAAGCAGAAAATCCGATCATTCTATGGAACCAACAATTGTTTGTCCAACCAAACCTTAGATTATGATCTAAGTTGTGAATCTTCCAGCTCTAAAAATGTGATAATCTAAGTCTGGGATCTTACCATCATAGTAATCACTCGTATTTGGATTTAATCAGCGCTTCGTCAATTACAGTTTTGTATCCTGAGCTTCAGCAAGCGATATTCCTAATGGCAAACGAACTGAATTATTCACGAATAATTGCACCAGCGGCAATCCTGATCACACTCTACTGACAAGTATAATACCCTTATCTACACCAATTGCCAAACCACTTACCGGCTCCGTCAGTAAGGAATATACAAATAGATCGTTATCCTCTTTTCGGCGAATAAGCCAATAAAAGGCAGATATCGACTTGTAACGAACAGTGATCGTTCAATATTCATAGTTAACATTAGCGAGTCCTCGGCGGTTAATAGCCAACATTGATTAAACGATCATTTAGAGAAAGTGTGATTGATCCTATTGCACTTTCAACCTTGCGTATTACCTACATCTTCCGCTTAGTACCGTTATCCATAGATAGCAGAAAGCCACGGTTATGAAGTATTATTCAGTAAGAATTTGGTAGATGCCTTGTTTAAGATTGCGTTTGACCTAAAAAGAGGAATTCAATTTTTGAGTGATTTTGGTATATATATATTGTATCGTATGAGATCATGAAGATCGATTGAAATCGGGCTGGTGATCCTTTGATGGATGCTTATTTATGTAATGAATAGTTGCTAGGTCACACGAGGTGACTTTCGCATTGAAAACTAGCTGGTTTTCAATGCGAAAGTTTTCAATGGACGAGTTAAACAAGGTGGTAAGGAAAGGGGATATCAATGAGCAGATGGGTTTAAGAATGGGGGTAGGTAGGGAATCGGCAGTTGAGGTTTTGTTGGGCAAGGACATGAGAACCGATGAGACTTCTGTAGATGAGACAGGGAAAATATGTAAAAGTTCCGGGAGGATGAGGCGAGTAACAGTGAGATGGAATGAAGATGGGGTTGTGAGAAAGCATAGTGGATACTTTGGTCTGAAGAAATAACGAATAATCATAGAGCTTGATGTTACAAGACGAAGAGGAGCGAGAAAATATTGAGTTAAAAGTATGCCAGAGAGACTTAGAGTTTAATAAAGTGTTGATTTTATGCTACCAGAAAGAGTTGCATTAGGTACGTAGTAGGTGGAGATGAGACCGGCGAATAGCACTATCACCGTCGCTTGCACCGATCCCCATGATCGGTGCAAGCGACGGTGATGGTGAGGCTTGAAGGGCAAGATAAGATCGAGAGTGGATGTGAGTTCAGCGTCGAAAAGAAAGGCGAGATCGTGAGGAGTGGAAAATGCTATTGTTGAAGAAGATATAGACGATTCAAGTAAGGCCGAGCGGAGAAGGGGGAGGTCAAGATTTCTGTAAGGGCGACGTAGGACGGTAGGTGTGTGAAGCGGTGAGTGGTTGGAAGAGAGATCAAGGTTGACGAAAAAGTGATCGGATAGACCAGGATCGGAAATGTGCATTGATGTGTAGGCTGCAAAACGATCGGGGACAGCGATGATGTCGAGTGCCCCACCAAGGATATGTGCGGGGCAGTGGAGATGGGCTTGTAGTTATAGTTGGATAGAATGTTGATGAACCGGATGGAATCAGTGGAAGAGGGGCGGTCACATTTATATCACACTGGAAATAAGTTGCCAAGAACGAATGAAGGGATGGAGGATAAGAATAATGGGAAAGGAGATCAGCGAGTTCGGTAAAAATTAGGAGGTAGGAGATGATGAACCAGGACGGTATACAATTGCGATATCTAGAGTGATCGGCTAGAAGAACGACAAATGAGCAATTTAAAAGATCAAGGACTGAAAGAGTGAGTGATTTTGCGATGAGACGCGGGGTGACAGGCGAATGCGACAATGTCGCTATGATTAGAGAATTTAGAAGGGGGTGAGCTGAGGGGGCAGGCGTATTCGACTTATGAGCAACCTGCGGAGAGCAGACGGCGAATGGAGATGTCGTCAGAATCATAGTACCACGATTAGGTGAGGCAGAAGAGATCGATTGATTGCTTGGTGAAGAGGTTTACGATGAGATCGGAGTTATGAAGAATATATCTAGGGTTCGATAGACCAAGGCGGAAATCTGTGTTGTGGTGATAGGTGCTAGCGGAGATGACACATTGGGGAGATAGAGCGTTATCGAATTTTGTGGCGAGTGTAAACAACTTGAAAATTTTCGTCGATGTTTCGGATGGAGAAGGATGTTTTGCCGTTTTCCTAGGGGTTTCCGTAAAGGATGACGAGTGACGTGAGTGGGTGAAATCACAATAGGAGAGCTGGCAGTTGAGAATATGGAGGGAGTAGGTTTGTCGGCGGGAGACATAGAGGATAAAGATAATATAGAGGGTGGTCACCATATACACTTTCCAACATGGGTTGGAAAGTGTATATGGTGACAGGATCAGTGTTGGAGAAAGGTCATTGGAAACGACGGGGGTAGTTTGGGTGGGCGTGTTGGATGTTGATATGTGTTTGTGGGAGAGGTTGCGAATTAGTTTGTTTGTCAAAAATCCACATAGGAAGTCTTCCTTAGACTTACTGTTGTCGCAGGCGATCGTCCAGACTCTAAAGTCGTGTTTCGAGCCTAGTTTGTGTCGGTCATAACTGTTTTCTTACGTTGTCCCATTAATGTCGCTATGTGTTTAAGCTGTTAAATTTGCTAGTGCAACTGATTAAATTGATATGCAACTGATTGAATTGATTGTAAGTTGTTATAATCTAGAATTTTTTAAGTAGTAGGAATAATGTCAATATTACGAAAGCAAATTATAAAAATTTCAAAATATTTTTATCGACTTAGATAAACATCATTGGACTTTTAAAATAATGGCAGCACGATCAAATCGATGATCTTGCATCCACTTCTGCCGTTTTCCAATTATCCGTTTCCCAACACCTTTCTATGATTTGCCTATCACTCAATCCTGCAAAGTCCAAAATCACGTGAATAATTCGTTCTCACCTCAACATTACTCCACCTACCTACGATAGGTGGAATATTCCTCGGTGTTTTTTAACAACCATCTTTATCTCAAGCCATTTGTTTTTGATAAAGTTCGCTCCTCGTTCCTGCTACTACGTGATATTCGCCGTATTTGTATGTTGATCGATTTTCGCTTCTGTATTTTCCTTTTATCCGCTCTTATATTTTCCCGAATCGATTATTACCTTTAGCCTGTTCTCGAACTCTCCCAAAAGTACTCTATTAATATCGTCCTGCTCTTTTATCCTTAAGATCATATCATTCCTTTCTTCTCTACACTCCAAACTATTCGACAAATTACTGCCTACGTTCATTTCCTGTTGCTGCTCCTCTTGCTTGATAAATATACCACACGATAGGTGTACTTGTTAAAACCGATGAACCACTATCAATTATAGTTCATTGAATCGATGTAAGTTCGTGAATAGTTTAGAAACTCGTCAATTGCACAGAATGAAAAATCCCACTTTGGAGTCTTATAAAATCGAAGATACAAGGTCGTCATGTGATTTGAATGTGATAGGGATGTATGATTATGACATGACATCTTAAAATATTGATTTTGATGTTATTTTTTGTTGATGATATATTTTTGGTAATGCAGGAATATTTTGTGATGTTACATCTAAAATATCTAGATGTGCGATTATTCTGCGTGATTTTCGAATTTTCCACTAGCAAAGCAAAATATTGAACTACCAAAATACGTAAGGAACATTCAATATTATTACATAATAAACAGATTCCTAAAGCGGATATGAGTGTTAGGAATATCTAGAATTTGAGCAAAAACAAATATATTAACTGCAATGTTGAAGATGCAAAACCACTTTATTGTGGTTTTAAATTTTTTTACTTTATTTCAAAAGAGTGAAATAAAATGCGAAAATTGTGAAATTAAAATCCATCTAGCAAATTGAAGTTAGCTACAGAATCAAATAACATTTTAGCTGTACATCATCTATAAGAAACTTTGCTTTTTGACCAATTCTGTCTTATTTGAAAGGTATAGATCTTCCGCATCATTTCAATAAAGTGCTTTGAAGAACGTTTTAATATATTCGGTTCTCTGCAGTTATCGATGAGGAGTAATTGTTTTGCCGCGTCTGTGACCAAACATATAGCTACCGTAACACATGAATATTAACTGTATTTTATGCATGTTATCACCGTTTCTTTTTTAACATGAATCTCTTTGTCGCACTCTGTACTTCGTGATTACAGTGTGTTTGCAAATTAAATAATTATTTTTCCAATGTAGATATGTGTATTCCAATCGCAAAGCTTTTAAAACGTTAAGTCAGGTCTTCTAATTTTGTTCAATGTACGTTTTATATTTTTTTTAAAACTCTGATTGCAATTATAGATGTAAAATTACAGCAGCTATTTATCATTTAGAACGCTATTGTCTATCTAGAACGCTTCTATAGAGTTATTTAAAATTTACGAAAATTAATTTTAAAAAATATTTTAAAGATAAAAATTCGAAGTTAGCTGCTGGAAGGCATATGCTTTCAGGTATTGAATCATAATTTATATAAGAGCAGAACTATGCTTTAAATATTTAAACAACTGATATTTGTCACGAAAAATAATTTATAATTTTTTAATTAATCATATCAGCTAGCGGAGTTTAAATATTTTATTCTTTATATAAATTAAAAATAAAGATAAATAATTATAAATAAAATATAATTATATAACATTTTATATAATGGATATTTTTATAAAGTTAAAATTAAAAAACTCAACTTTTATGAATTGATTAATTAATAATATACCATGTATCAGAATAAAAATTAGAGATCGTCAGGAGCTGCTATGTTATGAAGTTTCGGACCGATTCCTCGACCCAACATAGCAGTGTAACTTAATACATGATATTGACGTATTTGCGGTTATGAAAGGTTATTACGGTTATAATCTAGTGTATCTTATATAATTCAGAGTATAATATTTACTATCTGCCCGTAAATATTTTCCTTAAGATTCTAAATTTATTTTTAATATTTTTGATTTATATATTTAACTCTTTTCTGCTTGAATTTTTTATACTAGCCTAATTATAAATATGTATCTATTAAATTATTTAGATGATTTTAAAGAATGTTAATTTTTAATATGTCATTACTATGTAAATTAGAAGTTAATTGATGTTAATTTAATGTTCATATCTAGATAAATACCTTCTTTATCATCAATATTGGTTTTATTAAGGATCAGGTTACTTAGATATATATGTTCACTTATTGAATAAAAATTATTAAAATTAAATACACATATATCATCAATGTATCGAAGCATATATTTCATATATTTATATAGTTTAGATTTATTTTTTACACAGTTATGAACAAATTTATATTCTATAAAGCTTTAAAAATTGTATTGTAAAATTAATACTGAAATAGTGTTTTATACCAGTATTAATCTCGCTTATCCTACAATATTTCTTGTCTGATTTGAGTATTTTATAGTATAACAGCTAACTATTATACAACTTTATATAATTAACTATCATTAATTCAAAACTATAGCATGTTAATACAGCATGCAACTAATAATTATATATAGAGAAAATGAAAACAAAAACAGTCAAGTGTAGTCGTTAATGTAAGCCGAACGTCTTCATGTCAGAAAGGACCGGGGGATCAGAAATCTCCAGCCAACATTAATGCGCCGTTCTCCAGCTGAACCACTCAAGGTCTTTCACACATCTAAGAGTCCTGTCGAGGCGGACATTGGTAGGTAATCTCGAGATTAGGAACTTTATAAACATTAGTCTTTGGTCTAGGGAAGTCCTCTGGAAAAGAGGACGAGACTACCCAAGTACTGGGTAATTACCCAGGACGAGATTACCCAGGTAATCACGAGATTACCCAGGTACCTCCCCCAAAGACGTACCTGGTCATTTTCTCTTAATGACAAATGCTAGACCCGCTTCAGGCTTATCTAGCTCTCTTCTGGACACTTACAAATCTATTCAAGTATGATTTGGCCGACCATTTAACCGTAATGGTAAATCCCAGGTATCTTACCCGATGTGCAAAGACTAGAAGTGGCTGATTATTCAAAATGGACTAGAGAGATGAGATTTTTAGTCTCTTTAATTTTTATTTCTCACAGGACCCCACCACACTCCTCTTCATATCAAGGTATTCTAACCTTAGATAAGAGCCATTTAAGATCTTAACACTTACTGAACTATTCTTGTCCAGCCCTGACTTGTTTAATGATAACACTATGTAAGAACGGTAAACGCATCAGCATAGCCAATATTTATATTCGGCCTTGAGAGATTCACAAGAACCGTGACCTGCTGGAGCGTATATTGGGGAGCGGTGATTACCCAATATAGGTGACTATATTGGTGACTTCAACGACAGAACTGGTCGTTGGATTAATGCAGCAAACCGCAGAACCAGGTAGCGACTATGACACGGAACTTGGTCAATTCACCACAGAACTAGTCGTTGGATTAACACAGCACTACGCTGAGTCAGGAACAAATATCTTATTCACAAACCACCTTCTCCCACCATTCATTGCACAAAAACAAATTCTCTTCTCGACATACTACTGCTACATGAGAAAAGACTGTTAAAGCCCTTTTGTATTGATCAATCGTGCCAACAGTTGTCCACCTCGTACGACCAACTCCGTTGGCGGCCAGAGGAAGATAAGTTGCTTATGAGGCGGTTCCATTATGAACCAATCAGAGTGACCTTCTTCCATAGAGCTATCTGACTCTTCCCTGTTGTACAAAATGCGAATCTGACTCGATTTAATTCTTACATAACATCACAAACTATCACAATACTTTCGAACACTTATATAGGTCGATTATTCGATCCCGATCCAAGAGAACTCAAGGTCTTTGCAAAAATGATACACCTTCCCAATATCTATGTTTCATTCCGACAGGCCCTCTCTAAAGAATACTCAAGCTTTTAATATAGACTCCAGCTGAGTAGGGATAGGGTGAGCATTGCTCGTCTTAATATTCTCAGTCGTCCTTTTGGAAGATATTCAAGAAGTTTGTTTGCTGGAGGGAGAGGGCATCCGGCTGGATCGGTAGCATAATCCTTGATAAAGTTTTGAAAGAGTAGCTATTCTTAAATTATTATGGAGTCACTCAATCTCCCAACCAATCCAACCTTGGGGTGACTTTAGGAGTAGGGACATATCTGTTACAGATATCTTAAATTCCTGGGCCACTTCAACGACAGAACTGGTCGTTGGATTAATGCAGCAAACTGCAGAACCAGGTAGCGACTATGACACCTCCAAAACCCAAGCGCCACTCTCCACTCGTGTATATAAACTTTTGTCACACAGTCAGCGAAAGGAGGTTGTCATCACAATGCTTTTAGCAGCCCTTTATGATATGTCCGGCATAAACATCAACAGAAGGATATTTTTTAGCAAAGAAAAATCGATTACATGTCCTAAATATCTGCGGCTTATTTCGATTCAAAACTCCCTCATCTCCATCTACGAGTAATCAATTGCGCGTAGAATTCGCGCCTATCTATGTAGGCGCGAACCCTGGAGGGTTCTGGTCCCCCGTCCGTCTTAATGACGACTTTGTTATGATTGCGTTTATGATGTCGCCGGACTTTGTTTTCTTTTTATCCTGTATATTTTCATATTAAGTGCATGCTTTTGTTCTGTAGTAAAGTAATCTTTATATATTTAAACGATATATTTACACTAGCAAAATCAAATGAAAAACACGGAAGGTGTATGCACGACTAAGCTTCAAATGGTACAGTAATTCAAGCATGAATTCAAAATATATATGTAATTCAAAAAATTTGGAGAATATTCCAATGCTTAAACATTAGAATATCTCACATAACTTTAGCCGGTAAGAAAAGGACCCAGCCTTGTCAGCGTTGCAACAATATCAATCAACATATCGATAACGACTGTTCCTATAATGATGCTTCAATATGCCAAAACTGCAGGCTGAACCAGACTGCATCATTAAAAAAGGCGTGTAATTATTAGCTGTATGCCTCTTTATACAAAGAAGACGTACTGTTACTAATTGACCATAAGCATAGGGAAATAATGAAGGAATTTGAGAAACTAGTACAGAACATAGCATTGATGTTCATTCACCATCAACAATCTAGCACGACCACAATTCCGTTTTCAGTTAAAATATCGGTTTGTTGGTAGATTGGTCAAACATCAGGGAATGATGGGACTGTCTCTGATGTATTTGCGGGAGGATACTCATCCCGCAAGTACTCTCAATGCTTAAGAAGCAAGTGGGATGGATAGTCCCACAGCTGGCATTAGCAACAACAAAAAGGTCATCTTCATGACCGTCACATAAAACTAGTACGTCTGCTTTTTTCTCCCGATTAATGTTAACGAAACGGGTAGCAATCGAGCTCCTTTTTCACTTGGCATTATTACGTGGAATTCGATAGGTGCTTCCGCCCTTTGTATTTTATTATGTCAAAATGTCAACAACATTGTCCTTCAGGAAACTAAATCGATTTGGATCCATCAGAACATTACCTGATTTCTATCAACGCACATCAACATCCTCAATACTCCGTACATTTCACAATTTAACTCCCATTCATCTTAAGGTCTTGTAACCTAGTTAAATGCTAATTGAGGTAATCTCGCTGAACATATCTTGTCCTGCCTTGTTTAGCTGTCACACTTTGTGAAGACGGTAAGCGAATCAGTTTGGTCAATAGCTATATTCTACCAGATAACATACATAAATCGCGACCACCTGGATCGAATGGTCGGTTGTAAATACGACATGATACTCGATTATTTCAATTATAGAATTGGTTTTTGAATTAACGTCACCCTCCACAGAGTAAGGATCTAATACTTTATTCATGTGCCACCTATCCCTACCTTTCATTACACATTTTACAAATTCTCTCCTCGACATTTAACCGCTTCATTATGCGACTTTCGTGTACTTGGGCCATCTGGCAGTCTTATTTTCTATAAAAATTTCCCCATAGCAAAGACAATGATTTTTACGTAAACTTTGTACAGTTTGCTGATCAAATGTGCTACGATTGGGAACTGATGTGTAACAAACGATGAGTTGTTCAATCGCAAGGTGAAACGTTGGTTTGATTTGCTGGGAACTTATTCGTACACTGATCTGAAAGAAGACTGAATAAGTAAAAAATAATAGAATTAATTTCTTAGCATACTTTACTGTTAACTCTTTTACACTGTTTCATTTAATTATTTAAAAAGCTTTATTATTACCAGCATAATTGGGGTTCTGTTTAACTTCTATGAATCAATGGAAAGTGTTTTAAAACATTAAGGAAAAATGAATTTCGAATGGCTGCAAAAATCCTGAATAAACTCAATATAACGAATGTATGTAAATCATATTTGAATATGTCATATGGATAGTCGGGTCAGTGTTTAACTTTACTATATAAGACCAACTGATGGGTTGATTACAACTGATGGGTTGGTAAGACTATTCTAAATTTACGCTTGGACAGATAAAATAAGTGACTGTATAGCATACCAATTGGTCTATGTATTTTGCCTAGCCGCTATGCTGGGTCAAAAATAGGGGTCGAAACCTGATAACATAGCAGTCCCTCCTGATGACTTCTAATCTTTATTCTTATACATCGTCTGTTATTTTTAGTCAATTCATACAAGTTGACTTTTATTTTAAATTTCAATATATATTTCAATAATTTATATTTTGAATTATATAAAATCTTATAAGAATTGTTTATAATTTGTTATTTATCTTTATTTTTTAAATATATAGACTCGGTTATCTGATTTAATTCTTCAATTGTAGCTTGCACTTATCCCGAAATGTCATTAATGCAATACTAATATAAAGGTATTAATTATTTTCTCAATCAGACAATATTTTAATAATTCGCAAACATTCGTTTAGTTAATAAATGCAACCAGCAAGACTGAAAATTACAAAGAATGAGTTTTATTTTTTAAATGCTAAAGCGTTAATTATCAGAAGAAAAACAACTTTCTAGACTTGTTTTTTTACTATTTGTAAATTGCATTGGTACCATACTGTTCAAAACCCCAATCAATTATTTGTTTCTGTACGTTTTGCAAACTAATTTCACGTATCTTTGAAGTTATCGCGAATCTTTAACGTTGTATTGAAGAAAGGAAAGATTCATAGTGAGTAGTAAACCGGGTTGCTGATACCAATTCCAAAGAAAGGCGATCAGATAATATGTTTCATTACAGGGGCATACTAAGGATACATGGATATCCTTAGAATTAAAGATAAGAAGGAAACTTAAGTAGCAGTTGACATAAGCGCAGTGTTGCTTGCGTGCAAACAGTGAAAATACAGACAAGCTCTTCAATCTCTTATCAATTAGCAAACTGATTAAATAATTTTTTAACCAATCCACTGTAGAGTAAATTTAGAGAAAACGTTATATCAAGCTTTTTGAAAAAGATTGTGGGATATCATACCACTTCTTTATGAACTAAATACAAGTCGTATGCGTGCTATAGACATGAAACCTTAGTTGTCTCTCTAATGTGTTGGAATTCGACAAAGTTCTTACAATGTGCTGGTACTTGAGCCAAGAGTATTAATAAATGTGGATTGCGGACAAGTAATATCTGATGTAAAGGAGGTTATGCTCTTGGTTACATTATTCTCGATTTACGGTAGGAACCAAACAGTTTGGATTCCTAGTGATAATGATAATTTCTTGGCTAATTACGAGAATATTGAAGTAAATCCGTTATTTCTTTATATTGAAAGTCAGGCGAGGTGGTAAGGACACGTTCTGAAGACGTATAGGATCGGCTTATTAGTGAGGTGTTTCTGACTGATCTCTATGGAAAATCTCGTGTTAGATTAAAGCGGAGAAAGCAAATCTTAAAGCGGAACGCCTTAGGTTATCCGAAAGTGAGTTTTTGCCTGTCATTGAAGATCAAGAGGTATGGAGCAATCTGAGTAGCAGACTATTTTCACACCCAAAATCCGTCGATTTCGTTTTGTCGTTTTATTAAATTATTAATAAACACTTTAAAGTTAATCTAATATTTTGATTTATAATTATCAGGGTAATTTGTGGCATTATCAAGTAACTGGCATTTGCTTAAACTATTATCAAGATTCATCATTATTTGCTTAATAATGCATTATTCAGATACAATCAGTTCCATATACAATAAGTTCATCGTTAAAAATATAAGTTATTACACTACAAACTCATTACCAGATGGCACGTTGAAAATCGGGTTAAGTGCTAAGATGCTGTACATGTAACGATTAGGCTGTCAAACGCATGGGATGCAGAAGCGAAAATGAAATGCGATCGTGTACTAATTGTTCTGTACAGCTATGACGCGATAAATTTAAGATCGCTTTGCAACCTACGCCGGATGTTAATTCTATATAAGAAATTTTCTTTCATATGTAAATTAGATGCCGAGCCAATTACGCAGGTACAATGCACTAGAGATTTAGGAATACTTGTGCACAAGTCATTGAAGAGTCTCCCAAGCACGGACATAATCATCGAAACGACCAGGAAGCTTAACTATGTGGTTCGGGATGATTTTGTAATCCATCGGCTTCCTTAAAATAATATACAATTCACTTATTCGTCCTATTATTAAATATTGTATCCCTGCGTTATTTCCGTGCACAGGTGGTGAGATGAATGAGCTTGAAAATGTCATCCGTAGGTTGACGAGATCGTGTCATTCCATCAGGAAATTGTCTTATAAGGACCGCTTGCGCAATTTATGTTTTAGGGATATGTTATTCGAGCGTGACGGATTCCCGGTCGACTGCTTTCAGCAAAGCCAGCGAAGTACTAAACGAGGTCACTCTCTTACTGTGAGGACCCTGCATCACGGCAAACTCGGAAGACTATATCGCCTTTCTCATCGAGCAGTGAGGCTTTGGAACAAACTTCCAGATAATATCGTCAATATATCAAATAGAGTGCACTTTAAGAAAACGCTAATTACATGGCTTTGCATAGATTCCAATTTCAATATCCTGTATCCGTATTAAGATTTTGTTGATATAAAATAGGTTTTACCGTGAGCAGACAAAACAGCTGCATGGCTATAGTCTTGTAAAAAGACTATAGCCATGTTTGAAGCCATGAATTTATAGCCATGTATTTACTTATAAATAGTTCAAAAATTGAATTTTACCAAGTCTATAATGTATGTTAGTCTATATAGTATGTTATAATAATATGTAATGAAGTTTAAATGCAGGATGGATAGACTCCTGTAATTTAAACAGATCTGAAAATATAAAGGATTAGCAATCATCGGACTTCAGCGAGGAAGCACCGCCCTCTATCTCGCGTCATAACTGGTGTCTGGCCTCGTTAATTGATGGAAATAATGCGCTGGGTTGAGACATCAATAAGATTATTCTCAAAGTTGCGCTTCGGAAATCGTATTTGCAGTGATTACCAAGATGCCTGTTAATTTAAACATTTTAATAAATTTGGTTTCTGTAGACAGTGCTCACCTTATATAATCTGCCATTCATCTCTTTGCTTCTTTGCTCATAAAAAATCGTATTCGAACTAGATGGATGTTTTATACGCGAATTACGTGTGTTTAAAGCTGCAGATCAACCACCGATTTAAAACGGTTTGATAAATCAAAAAGAAAAACAAAAAAGAAATAAGGAATTATTTTTTATTTCAATTAAAATTCAGCTGTTAGTTAGAAGTGGCAGGTACGCCGTTGGAAAGATACATTTGTTCGTTACTGAACAAAAGTCATTTTTTATGAACTCCGTTCATTTTCTTTACTAAAGGTTGCATTCTTTTTTCCTTAGCTCAACTTCTATCCATTTTCCAGCGTTAACCTTATCTGAAGATGCAAAATAGTTCAAAAATTGAATTTTACCAAGTCTGTTTATATATACTCAAATTAGCATCAAGTTCCATTGGTTTCGTTACTGTGTATACCAATTCTTTACCATTAATACTAACTTCTATTTCTTTAAAATTTTCATCCAAGTATGCGTCGCAACCTTTATTCATGCAATCATCTATTCCGTCTACATGTTTGTAGTACAAGGTTGCGTTGAATTCCCTGTGTCAAGTTGAAAAGCCAACTTACAAGTAAACGGATAATTAGCAGTTACTCACTTTAAATCTTGATTAAAACCTACTATATTGATGTAATACGGTGCTACATTATTAACAGTTTTCAATTTACTACACAGCTAAAACGAGACAATCAGTAAAGTGGTGTTGATGTACGCCTGAGCATTTACCGCTTTCTGCAGCTCAATGCTGTCACCTTGGGCAACATTCGCATGATCACTGATCTTGATTATGGTCTGGATTTCTAAATTGTTCGTTTGTATTAATTCTACAAAAGAATTTTTAGAACAGACAAAAGGAATAAATTTTTAAAATATAAATACATACGATTTTAGTATTCTTTATACAAATCTAGATTTAGTAGATATTAAATAAGCGTAAGTAAAATTAACTAATCTTATATTCGGAAAAAGATATACATATATATGTTATAATAATTATAACGCCTATTTAACAAAAATTAAACCATTAAGTGAATATAAATATATGGATAAAATTGAATTAATAGAATCCTTAAATATTTTGATAAATCAAAATTATTTAAAAGTAGGGACATCTATATTTAGACAAGTAAAAGGTGTTCCAATGGGTGGTAATAGTAGCCCAATTATAGCTTACTTAGTTTTAAGCTTTATAGAATACGAATTTGTTCATAACTGTGTAAAAACTAAATCTAAACTATATAAATATATGAAATATGAAATATGTTTCGATACATTGATTATATATGTGTATTAAATTCTAATAATTTTTATTCAATTATTTATGATGAAGAAAGTATATATCTTGATATGAACATTTAATTAACATCAATTAAAACTGCTTTTAATTTATATCGTAAAGAAGGCATATTTAAATTTACAAGAAACATATTTTTGCATGAGCATTCATGCATACCATATAATATAAAATATAATACATTAAATAATGAAATTTTAAGAATTGCAACAATATGTAATGATATTGGCTTTCTTCAAAATCATTTAAATAATTTAATAGATGCATATTTTAAACTAGGTTACTATAAAAATAACATCAAGCAGAAAATAGTAAAATATATAAATCAACACAATAATATAAAGAATAAATTTAAAATCATTAGCGAAAATTTTTATGGATTGATAATAAATAATATTCTTTGTATTAGAAACGATACTAGATAGTCAAATTTCTTCAGATCAATACGCCATTAGCATGTATTTGATCCGGCTGCTATGCTTGGTCCAGGAATTTGGCCCAAACTTGATATTCATTATTGATACGACATCATTTTTCTGCTAATTTTCAAGCAAGTTTAATGGATTTCTTTTTTATAATTTTACAAAATAAAAGAACACAAAATGTAATTAAAAATTTATTTAAACTATTAAGCGAAAAAAATTATGGATAGATAATAAACAATTTGCTTTGTATTTAAATAAAATTTACTGGATAATCAAATTGCATAAGAGGAAATACGTCATTAGCATGTATTTGGTCTAGCCGCTATGTTAGGTCAAAGAATAATTATTAAAAAACCTTTATTATTACCAGCATAATTGGGGTTCTGTTTAACTTCTATGAATCAATGGAAAGTTTTTAAAACATTAAGGAAAAATGAATTTCGAATTGCTGCAAAAATCCTGAATAATCTCAATATAACGAATGTATGTAAATCATATTTGAATATGTCATATGGATAGTCGGGTCAGTGTTTAACTTTACTATATCAGACCAACTGATGGGTTGATTACAACTGATGGGTTGGTAAGACTATTCTAAATTTACGCTTGGACAGATAAAATAAGTGACTGTATAGCATACCAATTGGTCTATGTATTTTGCCTAGCCGCTATGCTGGGTCAAAAATAGGGGTCGAAACCTGATAACATAGCAGTCCCTCCTGATGACTTCTAATCTTTATTCTTATACATCGTCTGTTATTTTTAGTCAATTCATACAAGTTGACTTTTATTTTAAATTTCAATATATATTTCAATAATTTATATTTTGAATTATATAAAATCTTATAAGAATTGTTTATAATTTGTTATTTATCTTTATTTTTTAAATATATAGACTCGGTTATCTGATTTAATTCTTCAATTGTAGCTTGCACTTATCCCGAAATGTCATTAATGCAATACTAATATAAAGGTATTAATTATTTTCTCAATCAGACAATATTTTAATAATTCGCAAACATTCGTTTAGTTAATAAATGCAACCAGCAAGACTGAAAATTACAAAGAATGAGTTTTATTTTTTAAATGCTAAAGCGTTAATTATCAGAAGAAAAACAACTTTCTAGATTTTCTTTTTGTAATTGGTACCATACTGTTCAAAATATATTAATATATAAATATATTATTGATATAAATATAAATTGGATAAAATCTATTATAAGAGATCTTAATTAATTATTAATTATTTATACTTATTTATTATTTCTTAATTATTTATTAGTAAATTATTTAAATTTTATTTATCCCTATTTTTAATTAATAAATAATTTAATATACGTAGAGTCAGTTACCTGATCTTATTCATTTCATAGTTAAATGTAAATTAAATACATAGTAATATACCTTTGTTAGTTGTAGAACAGTTGTTTCTTTTAGTTACAACGTCAGACCATTGTTTCAATGAAATCGGTGCTTAAACAAAAAAGATCGTAGAAAAACTCGGTTATTAAATTAGATCGTCCTGTATTTTAAATTAGATCGTTTAAACATAATAATTACCTCCGCTCTCTTTTGAAATCTGAAATTCGAAAGTATTTTTCAGCATGGTTACGCATTCTTCACCATTATCCGTTCCTTTGCAGTATATTGTAGCAAGGAACTGATTGCTAATGATAGAAATTCAATTGCAGTTTTAAAGGAATTCAATAGTCGGAAGTTTAGTTACTTAGCAGGCGCATTACTGTCGAAAACCAAAGTGCCAACTTCGACGTAGAATGCATTGTCCGTCGGATTCTCAGCAAGCAAAGCACAAATCTGAAGAAAGCGAATAATAAGAGAAGAAAAACAGTTTATTCGAGCTCTATAATCTACATTACCAATTCCTGTGTGGCATCTTTAAGATCAGCAACAACAATAGCATCAACTTCTATTTTAATTTTAACATCCTTAAACTCTAAAGTAAGCACATAACCAGATGAATATATGAAGTGCAACTGTAGTTGATGAATCGTTACCGTAATTGCTTGTTTCGCACTCATTCCTTTTTTGGTCGGTAATAAAATCTATAGTTCTTACTGGCACTTAAGTGACACAAATAAAAACAAAATTGCAGCTACGACGCTAGTAGCTACTAAGGGTTACGACACGTACCTCGGTTCAATTGAATACCCGTTGAAGGACTAACTGTGCACTTTGCTTCTGAATTTAATTCGATGTCTTTAAGGTTATCACTGATAAACGTATCGCAGACACCGCCAGCACACGTTTCTGGCAACTTGTAGTAGATCGTTATCGGGAACTTTCTTTGCACGGATATAAACTTGGCTATTTTGTATACGAAATTTCTAAGCTTACTTTGCTGTTGAATCAGAGCCCAAATGTTCCATGAAAAACGGCGCACCTGGAAGATTTTCCGTTTCTGCCAATATTCCACACAGCTAAATTAAATAGACAGTTTAAAGGCATAATCGCAATCGGTTGTATTACTGTTTTCTGTAAAGACTTAATATGTTCAAAATGTGCAACATGGTCAGTCACGTCACAAGTTGCTTCTATTTCTAAATTGATCAAAATTGATGGATTAGTAAAATATTGTGTAGGTAAGTCTTGGTTTCTACTTGTATTGAATGTTTCACAGTTCGCTTTCGTTGCTTCAAAAGCTGGCCATTCATCGTTCGGTACTGGTACTGCATAAGCAGACGTAATGCGAAATATAAGATTAACGGATTACACACATACCTTGATTCGTTGCAATGTCTACTGGTAGACTTACTGTGTATTTTACTTGATCATTTTTAAGTTTAATCCCCTTCAGTTTGTCGAAGTAGCTTCCGCAATCGACCTGAGAGCAGTCAGTGTCTTTATCGTAATAGACTTTAACCGGAAACGTTCTAAAGACAAGCATTAGAGTTGTTCATCATTAAGTTTTATGGGCTCACTGCTTGTCAGTCTGAAAATTATCAACTTCAATGTAGAACGGGGCACCCTGAGCAACATCATTCAGCTTAATACACAGCTAAACAAAAGAGTTACATTAAACATATGAGCAATTGTTGTTTGCTCATACAATCTGCTGAAGTAGCGCTTTATCGATGTAGGAAGGAACTGTCGTAGAATTGAATACTATTTCGCTAGCGATACCTAAATTTAATTTTTGATTTTGACTATCAAGCGAATAAGTGGGCAAGACGCCTTTTCTCTTAATTAGCACAAACGAAAAACTAATGATCGTTACACCGATTAGCTTATCGTCAGCGTAAATTGTTGTTGAATGCAATCAAATAGACGACACTCGCCCACCTCTCTCTATCGATGCATTCCCGTCATTCCATCTTATTCCACGTTCCCAATTACTCCAACAACTACGGTATTTGATTTTTTCTGATCGCCGCCTAACTCGCCTAAAATCAGCTTCCTCTCGACGTTTGCCGCGCTCCCTCTTTTATCACATTGAAATACCTCCTCTGTACCCACCTTCTCGACATATGATTTAGATTTTGTTGTTGTGGTCATGATGTAAGCGTTATTGGGCACGCATTTGCCATGTAAAAATAAATCTTTTTTAATGACAAATGCTAGACCCGCTTTAGGCTTATCACTTCGGGACACTTTTAAATCTATTCAAGTATGATTTGGCCGACCATTTAACCGTAATGGTAAATCCCAGGTATCTTACCCGATGTGCAAAGACTAGAAGTGGCTGATTATTCAAAATGAACTAGAGAGATGAGATTTTTAGTCTCTTTAATTTTTATTTCTCGCAGGACCCCACCACACTCCTCTTCATATCAAGGTATTCTAACCTTAGATAAGAGCCATTTAAGATCTTAACACTTACTGAACTATTCTTGTCCAGCCCTGACTTGTTTAATGATAACACTATGTAAGAACGGTAAACGCATCAGCATAGCCAATATTTATATTCGGCCTTGAGAGATTCACAAGAACCGTGATGACAAATGCTAGAACCCCTTCAGGCTTATCTAGCTCTCTTCAGGACACTTTTAAAACTATTAAAGTATGATTTGGCCGACCATTTAACCGTAATGGTAAGTATTATTTACCGTAATTATTCTCACCACTGGTCTTACGATAGTCAGCATTACAAAAACCACATAAAAACGATCGATTCTTATATTGCAGCTGTTTGTTTATCCAAACCTCACCACCTGGAGTATCACACCCACCTCGAGTTGAATCCATTCTCTTTCCTTCTTTTATGTATACTTATTGTTTCCGTCCATGCGTAATTGTAGGTATGTGTGTAAATTTTAATCCAATTGTAATTGTAAAGATTAATTAACCAACAATGTATGTTATTTATTGACAAGGAATTATAACAAGGAATTTTTTAAACTGCGATTGAAAATTATGTGAAGCACAAGTTTTTTATTAATCTCCGTGGACAAGATTTTCCGCTAGCGAAGCGAGCGGAACTGAAATTGTATGTAGTTATAATCAAGACAGTTTAATCACTCTTTAATCACTCTGTAGATGTTAGGATCTTGTTTGGTTAACTCAGTTTCTTTCAAATGAACATTCTTTAATCAGAAGAATGTTGATTCTTTAGATTCTTTGTTGTTGTAGTCATGTAAGCGTTAGAGGGCACGCATTTGCCACGTAAAAATCAATCTTTTTTTAAATAAGCAGAGCGCATATTTGATTTTGAAAGTGGAATGTAAACATATTTACTACTGGATGTAAACTTACAATGTAAAATTCAATGTTTATAGAACATTAATGTTTGTAAATTGAAATATTTATAGAACTCGAATGCTTGTAAACTGAAATGTTTATAGAACGACACTGTTTACATTGTCACATGATGCTCGCAGTGTAATTTGTAAATTAATATAATAAATAAACCTCATTCCAAATTTTATATTCAATTGTTTACAATATACGCAAGGCTGCAATCAACGACCGAGTTATAGTTCGAATTGGTATTCTCCAATCGGATTAATTATAGCACTATGTAATTCAAAAGCTTACTCGTAGTCATATGCGAACGAGAGGTTAACCATGGAGTTGTTTACAATATCGCTTTGCATGATGTTCGCAGTGTCATTTGTAAATTAATATAATAAATAAACATCATTCCAAAATTTATATTGAAATATATTATTATATTTTTAAATATATTATTTTGTATTTTATAGTTCCATTCGGGCAATTTTGTGTTCAGTATTTTTTCAAGCAGCATCAACTTCCTCAAGATACCTATTTTTGTTGTTGTAAAGAAGTCTTATTTACTAACAATAAGGTTGTTTCTATCTTGGCAAAGCTTTATTGGTTGGCTTTAGGTGATATAACATTGTTTATTATAAACTTGATTTTGCATGATGTTCATTTGTTTGATATGTTTTGTAGATCTATTCAATAAAGTCATTTATTAGCTCTACTATTCTACATCAATTTATTGAATAGATTTATGGATATACTTTTTAGACCTGAAATATTTAGCGTTGATCCGGAAAAGACAGAAGCTACCGATGAATGAAGACATTGAAAAAAGCGTTTCTCTCGGTCGTTACAGAGATATCCGAGGAACAAAAACTTACTGTACTGATTAACATGATTAGTGGTCCACTTTAAACTCGTATTGATGATTGCGAAGTCTCGAGCAAGCTGAATTTCAGGCCTTGGTTTATACTCAATAATTCGGTTCTGAAAATTATATGACTGTTTCTTCATTCAAAACAAGTTGTGATATTATGAAATTATGAAATGTAAAGTACCATTTGTGTCTTATGTGATCACACTCAACGCCTTAATTGGTATTAAGGCGTTGAGCTTCGTATAGCATCGTGAGGAATTGCTGGTGTCTTTATAGTTATCACAAAAGCAGTCGAAACGTACCCTAACCACTTCATCCGACTGACGATGACTGCTGGGTTGTTAGGAACGTCTCGGAGTGATTACATTAGACTGATGGAGCTGATGATCAAAGTCCAGTTATTTAGCAGCACGTATGGATTTAAAATCAA
This sequence comes from Pomphorhynchus laevis, assembly GCA_012934845.2. Lineage (NCBI taxonomy): Eukaryota > Metazoa > Acanthocephala > Palaeacanthocephala > Echinorhynchida > Pomphorhynchidae > Pomphorhynchus > Pomphorhynchus laevis. The sequence goes on along the minus strand of WNNJ02003327.1, from coordinate 90,672 downwards.
TTGTAGCCAATTTTGGCTCCTGGACCACAGTTTCAAGCGATTTTTCGCAATAACAATATATATACAAGCACCTGAACGCTGTAAATTTTCTACAGTTACATGTAACGAGATTGTTCGTCAAGCATAGACGCTCTTGCATGTCACATAACCAGAATGTGTACTACATCTACTAGTGTAAAGGGTCGAACCCTTGAAAATGTGAATTTGCTGGTATTAGACTTGTTGTATACTAAGGTTATATTTTTTTATTCATTTCACTCGCGCTTTCGTGATTTAAAAATACATTTTGGAGGCACTAACCATTCTATTTGTTTACAAACATTTTCACTTCGTTCTTGTCATTTGCCCTATTCGAGCTTATTTCATTATCTTTCACCTGATTGTAAACCAATTCAAACCCAGTCTATAGTATTATAACATGTATTATGACACGAGTATTCTTAAGGATATCAGTCTTTCATAAAAAAAGGAGACATATCCTTTTTATTTTCTCATTAAAGTATGGTATCTCGTCAATCACCAAGTTGATTGACGAGGAACTCCGATTTCGAATCGCCGCTAAATTGTTATCTTCATCGCTAGCAGCTAGCCAAATATTGCAATCGGAAAGGTGATATTTCTTCTAAAGGGTCAATGGGTATCAACGGCTAAAGGACATGAGACCAAACTTCTGTCAAAACACTTGGCTCGCCACTAACTTTATCGACAATCTTGTGCATGGGTGAGTCTTGAATGGACTCTTGGATACAAAACACTATTCATACTATCTACGCCGCTATATATCACTGGTGTTTAAAACTGATTCTTTATCTAATAATAGATTCAAAAACAGAGTAAAGTCTGTGGTGAATGGGATTGCTAGACATCTGTCTAAGTTGGGTTTGTCGTTAAATCCAACGAAAAGCAATTACATTTACAACAGATTTCGCAAACCAGGACACCATGCTAAATTATTTGGTACTCTTCCGAGAAACCGGAAGAGCATCAAATAATTTTCTTTCGGAAAATTAGAAGACAAATAAGAATGCTGATATATGTTTTTAGATCTAGGCTGCACTGAAGATCAAACATGCCAAAATGTTTTAAATTAGTAATAAAGGAAGAAAGTTGTTCTGCTGGGTGAGATGATCAAATGTTGGTTTTATGCTCAATGCGTCAGTGCTCAATGTGTTTGTGTCGAGTGGTATATACTTCTACTCAAATAATCGTCCACCGGAACATCACATTAGATTTTTTAAATGCTTTTAGAAATAATTAAAAAGAATTTAAAAATGATGAATTTAAAAAAAATTAATTAAAAGATTTGTGAAATTTTATAAATTTTGTTCATTTTCTAATATGTGTAGATTATACAAATTAAATAATTCTATTTGTTCTCCGTGTTATTCTATTTTTTATTTGTTTTTCTTTATTAATCGATGTAAATGAATTTAATTGTTGTTGTGATTTATTATGGTGTTATTTATTAAATAAAACCTGTTATACTGAGGTAAAATATACTTCCCATAATTGGATGGATAATCATAAGAGCACAGTGAGTGTGAAGATTTGATATTCGACCCGCAGATAACCTCAAGATATTTTTTTACTTTAATATTTTTTCCTTTAATAAATATTCAATTTTCTCTAATAATCTAATGTCCATGAAAAACAAACATTCGAAATCTTGCAACTAATAACTTTTAATAAATATCAGTGTATATAATTTTATTTTCACCAACATGAAATATTTAAAAATAGTAATTGAATTGAAGATATTAAAATTGAAGATATTGATTTGAATTGAATACATGAAATATTGAAAAATAGTAGTTTAAGCCCAAATTCATCAACGTCCATCAATGTTAATGAATTTTATCAATGAATAAATAATAATTTTTTATTCAAAATTTATTTTAAATAAAAATAAATTAATTTGTTTTCAAAATTCATCAATGTAAATGAATTTTATCGTTGTTATACTGAAAGGTAAAATATTCTTCCTATTCTGCGCAATGAGCTAGATATAGCTCATATGAAAACTTGATATTTGTTAAAAAAAAGATGATTATTTGATGATTATTTTTATCCTACACACTGTTCTTATCCTATCTATACGCCAACAGCATTAAGCCGCATTTCTGTATTAGTAGACCTCATCAGCTACTAATCCAATACCCACGTTTCACATTTCGGTTCTTTTAATGTTGGTTGAAGATCACTTGACACGTCTGCTTTATTGACAATTAAATTTAATTAAATACTTTCGTCATACATTTTGCAAATTTAATTGAAATAATTTTGCAATTTCATTAGAAAAAAAAAGATTTATTTTAACGTGGCAAATGCGTGCCAGCGCACGCTTACATGACCACAACAAAAACAAAACTGTGAATCAGGCGTCGAGAAGGTGTGAACGGAGGAGGTGTTTGAATGTGATAAAGGAGGGAGCGCGGCGGACGTCAAGAGGGAGTTGATTCCAGGCGAGTGAGGCGGCGAGGAAGGATCGGAGACCGTAGTTGTTGGAGTAATTAGGAACGTGGAGTAAGAGGGTATGACAGGAACGAAGCGATAGCGAGGTGGGGCGAGTATCGTCTAAGAAAGGAAGGTTGATGAACGATGGGGAGCCGACAGCGATGAGACGAAAAGTAATGAGAAGAAGGCGGAGTTTGATGCGGATGTGGATGGTGGGCCAGGAGAGTTGGGCAAAATATGTGGATGTGTGGTCGAAGCGACGGAGGTGAAAGAGCACTCGAACGGCGGTGTTGATTATTCGTTGTAGGGGTAGGATGATGGATTTTGGAGAATTGGCGAAAAGGCTAAGGCAGTAATCGATTTTAGGGAAAAGAAGCGATGAAAGAAGAGACATACAAGAACGGAAGTCGATAAGGGGGCGGATACGGCGGATGTCACGAAGAATTAAGTTAGACGAGCGGACCTTGTCACGGACGAAGGGTTTAAGGGAAAGGTGATCATCGAAATGGAAGCCTAATGATCGATGAGGCAAAAGATACAATGGGAGGAGATATGCTTGGTTTACGGGGAAGGATCCACATTATTTTGGACTTTTCGGCGTTTAGAACGAGATGGAGATTGGAGAGACGCTTGTAGATAGAAGAGAGACAGTTGGAGGCAGAAATGGCGATATCGTGTATGCGATGTGCGGGTGCATGAACATAGATTAGAATGTCATCGGCGTATTGCATGACGTTAAAGGAGTAAGGTTTGATAAATGGAGAGAGATCGCCAAGCAAAAGAGAGAAAAGCAGGGGACCTAGGACTGAACCTTGTGGAACCCCGCAAAAAATAGGGATGGAAGGGGAGGATGATGAATTAGAACAGACGCGAAAGGAACGGTTGGATAGATATGAGGCGAACCAAGCTACGGAGGAGGAAGAAAAGCCGTAATCATAACGAAGGCGAGAAAGGAGGACGGAGTGGTCGACAATGTCGAATGCGGAGGAGAGGTCCAGGGAGATGAGAACACTATATAGAGCCTTGTCTCGAGAAATGAGTAAGTCGTTGTACACTTTTATGCATGCGATTTCTGTCGAGTGATTAGAGCGGAAAGCGGATTGGAAAGGAGGGTACAGATTGGATGAGGAGAGATAAGCGTTGATTTGTATTAAGATGAGGCGTTCTAAGAGCTTATAAAGAGTAGGGAGTAGTGAAATGGGGCGATAGCTAGAAGGAAGGGAGGGGTCGAGCGATTGTTTCTTAAGGAGGGGACGAACGATTGCGGATTTCCAGTGTGAAGGGAAGATACGACTGCGGATGGACGAGTTAAACAAGGTTGTGAGAAATGGGGATATCGATGAGCATATAGATTTTAATATGTGGGTAGGCAGGGGATCGGCAGGTGAGGTTTTGTTGGGCAAGGACATGAGGACAGATGATACTTCTGTAGGTGATACAGGGAGAAGATGAAAGAGTTCGGGAAGGATGAGAGTAGACTGGGCAGAGTGGAATAGGATGGAGACCGGGGTGTGAGAGAGCAGCGTGGATACTTTAGTCTGGAGAAATGACGAATAATCATTAGCATTGATGTTGCAAGGCGTAGAGGAACGAGCCAGGATTGAGTTAAAAGTATGCCAGAGAGTCTTAGAGTTGAATGAAGTGATTATTTTATGCTGCCAGAAGGAGTTGCATTTGGTACGTAGTAGGTTGAGATGAGACCGGCGAAGAGCAAGATAGGAATCACGGAAAGACGGAGTGATCGAGCGGAAATCGCGTCTGAGAGAGCGGTGATAGACTCGAAAAGCATGGCGGAGTCGACGCTTTGAGAGTAGGCATTGGATGTCAAACCATGGGGCACGGTGCAAGCGACGGTGTGGGTGAGACTTGAAGGGCAAGAGAATATCGAGAGTGGATGTGAGTTCAGAGTCGAAAAGAAAGGCGAGATCGTGAGGAGATGAATATGTTATTGTGGGTAATGATAGAGACGATTTGAGTAAGGCAGAGCGGAGAAGGGAAAGGTCAAGATTTCTCCAAGGGCGACGTAGGATTGTATGTGTGTGAGGAGGGGTGTGGTTGCGAGCGAGATCAAGGGTGATAAGAAAGTGATCGGATAGACCAGGATCAGAGATGGACAGTGAGGTGTGGGCAGCAAAATGATCGGGGACAGCGATGATGTCGAGTGCCCCGCCAAGTATATGTGTGGGGGCAGTGGAGATTTGTTTGTAATTGTAGTTGGATAGAATGTTGATGAAGCGGATGGAATCTGTGGAAGAGGGGCGGTCTAGGCGGATATTGAAGTCGCCTAGAACGAGTGAAGGGATTGAGGACAAAGAACAATGAGAAAGGAGGTCAGCGAGTTCGGTAAAAAATAAGGCTGTAGGAGCTGATGAACCAGGACGGTATACAATGGCGAGATCTAGAGTGATCGGGTTAGAATAACGACAAGTGAGCAATTCAAAAGAGCAAGGACTGAAAGGGGGATTGATTTTGCGAAGAGACGCTGGTTGACGCGCGAATGCGACGATGCCGCCATGATTAGAGGATTTAGAAGGGCATGAGCTGAGGGGGCGGGCGGATTCGACTAGGGAGCAACCGGCAGAGAGCAGACGGCGAATGGAAAGGTCGTCGGAATCTGAGTGCCAGGATTCGGTGAGGCAGAAGAGATCGATGGATTGCTTGGTGAATAGGTTGAGGATAAGATCGGATTTATTGAGAATAGATCTAGTGTTGAGGAGACCGAGGCGGAAATCGTGTGCTGTGGCGAAAGAGACTAGTGGAGAAGACACATAGGAGAGATGGAGCGCCATCGAATTTTTGGACGGGTGTGGACAATTTGAAAATTTCCGTCTATGTTTCGGATGGCGAGTGAAGTTTCGCCGTTTTCCTCGCGACGACGTTTTTCGATGCGGGCTGAAGAGATTTGAGCGATTTCGGAAGGGGCGCGATCGGGGAAAATTCGAGTGGTTGAAGATGACATGAGTTTGAATCGTTGAGAGAGGACAGAAGACGCGTGAGAGCGATGCTTGAAAACAATTTTTAGGAGAGGGGGCTGGGAAGGATTAGATTGAGAAGATTTGTTTAGACGGATGAATGCGACTGGAGAAATGTCCTTGAAAAAGGATGGTTTATCCGCAGGATCAATAGACGAGAGGATGGATCTGACGGCGGAAACATCGTGGTCCAGACGTGCTTGTGGAGATAAGGAGTTAGAAGGCGTGATATTAGTAACAATGACGCAACGATCGCGAGAAGCAAAGCGCTTTCGTAAAGGAGGACGACTGACGTGAGTAGGTGAGTAGTTGTTACATATGAATATACTGCTTTTTGCTTTAATAAATTATTAATTCTAATTTTATATTCTATTTTTACATATAAACAAATACCATATATAAATATCACACATGTAAGTTGACACATGAGATTTTAATTAAATGCACTATTTGATATAATAATTTGAGGGAATATTTTGGGTTTGTGCTCCTGGGTTTTAAAAAATTACATGTGACAATTACATCTTTCTAACAAAAAGTGAAATGGCTGATGGTTTAGTTTTGTTGATAACTTTTTCTCACTAGTGATAGTATCTTCATTAAAGATTCAAACCTCTAGATATCAATGCATCATTCAAGGAGATTCCATATAATAACATGCTCTTTTCATTTTTAAGTTACTATATGAAGGAAAAAACACATGACTAACTTTACCGGCCAATTTCTATTCTGATTGAATCGGGAAGACTCAAGCAGCATAAACTAAAGTAGTTTAAAACTACTTTAATTTTAATATTATCATCAGGTTGAGGCTGCTGTACAACTGAATTGAAATGCAGCATCCCTAGACAACTCAACAAGTCCTTCTAGTACTCATCCATGTACTATGAAAGTGTATTGAGAGTATTGTACTATGAAAGGTGAAGGTATTCATCACGAATAATTTACTTACCAGTACCTAAAAAGTAGGATTTAGTAATCATACTTGCTAATCCTTCAAGTTATCCTTCAAATGGATTAAGTACTATGTATTTATGTATTTGATCGAACTAGTTAGAATTGGTATAGATCTAATTTATCATTTTACAATTCAAACAACACATTTATAGTAATCTGTGAATGTAATAGACTGTTTACAATATAATGTTGTTTACAATAGACTGTGATAAAGTCCGATTTCACCTTCATTCTTGTAAGAATGAACATAAACAATAAATAGCAAATGTTTAATCTCGTTTATTTATTCAAACTGCGAAACACATGATAAAATTCGAAATGTGTCTAATAAAGAGGTAATTAATCCATATTGATAACATCCTAATTATTTGTTGCTAAATATAGCAAACTTATTATATATAAATAATTACAAAGGGCACTTTCGAATAAACTTTAAATTTATGTTTAAATTTATGGGCTTTTAGCCTTAGGCAACTGTCAGTTATAACTTGCTTTTGAATTTAAATTGTTGACACTTAAATTTTGATAGAAGTCAAGGAACTGGTCTTGGAACGGTTAGATTAGATTAGTTACATTTTCAACTCTTTTTAGGATAAAAGAGTTGGGTAAAAAACCTGATAAACTCTTTTAAAAAGGATAAACGCATCCTTTTACGAATGCATCCTTGAGCACATTGATAAGAATTAAAAATCTTAATTCAGAATCTTTAAATTACACACAAACTTATTGTGTGTAATATGCAATTAAAAATTTAATAAATCACATACTGTTTGCCTGTGGTTGACCATGGATTGTAATCGTCGTGGTTGGTTGTGTTACAAGATGTGCTGGCGTAATTACATTTTCAGATGTTCCCAAACTAAGTATAATACCAAAGCCTACTCCAATAAGCACCAGACTGAGACACAAAATTCCGGCAAAAAGTGGACCGCCGCTCCTTTTTGGAATAAATAAAATGATCAAGCAGTAATACAACAGACAACTTACAGATTCGACCTAATTTTAGTAGGAGCACGAATTAGTGCAGATTTATCCATATTTTTTCTGCTAACTCAAAAGTGTCGGATGTATTTTCAATTCTCGAGGTTTTTGTGGTATATAAAGAAAAATACCTTAACTTAAAAGCTCTTATAGGTACACGACTGTTTTTTATTCAGTGGTTGTTATCTATTCATTTTTAATTATTTTTTATTATTCTCAAAACAATTTGAACTTTAGTAGTTGACATTTCATTTTTAGTAGGAAATTTTATTTTTTGTAAGATTTTATACATACAAAAGGTGAATCACTTTAAAGTGATTCACCTTTTGTATGTATATAATCTTGATTGTTTAAAATTTGAGTAGAGACTGTGATTAAAAGTAACCCATGTTGCAGAGGATTGTCGCCGTTTAAACTAAAGATGCTAAACAAATTTTAATTGTGCATTTTTGCTTCAATCTCAAAACTTTTAGACATTGTATATTTTGTGTCGTTTTATTCGTAGCGAAAAACAATTGATATTATTTTTCCAACTAATTTAAACTTTTTTCAAGAGAATAAAAATTGCATTCTTTAGCTACTACATCAGAAGTCAGTAATTAAACAGTTGTTTTTTATTAAATCTTAGTGTACTTTAAAGTACAGAATTTTGAAATCTGTCATAACGAGATTAGGAACACGATCGCTAATGCATTATCAGAAATATGCCACGGTGTCGAAGTTGAACCAACATTACAAAAAATTCGGGACAAATTAGTATTCGAAGATAATTCAACGACGAGAAATAACAGAGTGCCTAGACATTTCATGGACTACACGATAGTCGATATGAGCGGACGCTTTTGACGCCAATGTTTTCACAATACATGCTCCGTCGTATGTCAGCAGTTCGTCTCACATCGTCTTTGAATTGAATGAAAAAAGCAAGGACAGCTACAGTGAAAGAATTGCCGGTGTTGAAGAAATCAAGTTTGCACCATTAATTTTTCAGCATCCGGAATAATTGAACCGCTAGCTCTTAAGCTGCTACTCAAAGACATGACCTCGATAACATCTGGGTAAAAATCATAACAATATACTGATGTATCAGTTCACTTAAAACGTAATATAAGCTTATCGATTGCACGTGCTTCTTCGTCGTGTCTACGAATGACGCGCTTCTGTAGAAAACATTCAATCTTATCTGACAATGCAACTCCTTTATAGGCCCATTTGCTGGAAACTAATCTTTGTAAATTAATTTACAAAGATTATAATATTATAGTATAATTTACAAAGATATTTTTATATTAAAAAAATATTTTTTATATCAAAAATATTAATGGGTAATCCATCCGCGATTTCAAAGTATTATGGGTGCAATTGATCAGTCATATGTTTGTAAATCTTACAAATGTCGGAAGCAAAAGCCGGTTTCAAATGTACTGCTTCAGGATGCACAAGCACTCAAGTGGTAGATCCGCCTGTTTGCTCGGGTGTACAAGGCATTGGCTCGGGATTGGTCAGTGCTATACAAATAAGTAATAAAATCAAGCCTAATACGAGACCTGCTAATCGTGACCTGCTGGACCGGAAGAGAGACAAACGTTTATCTGTGTTAATATAAGGCGTTTAAGAGCTTAGAAATCGTAGGGGAGTGAAACGGGGCGATAGCTAGAAGGAAGGAAGGGGTCGAGCGATTGTTTCTTAAAGAGGGAACGAGCGATGACAGATTTCAAGTGTAAAGGGAAGATATGACTACGAATTTACAAGTTCAACAAGGCAGTGAGGAAATAGGATATCGATGAGCAATTGGATTTAAGTATGGGATATGCAGAGGATCGGCATGTGAAGTTTTGTTGCGTAAGGACATAAGAATATATGATACTTCAGCAGGTAAGACAGGGAAAAGATGTAAAAGTTCCGGGAGGATGAGGCGAGGTGGCGAAGAGTGGGATTAATGGAGACGGTTGTGAGAGAGAGCAACGTGGATACTTTGGTCTGAAGAAATGACGAATAATCATGGGATTGATGTTGCAAGACGTAGAGGAGCAAGAAAGGATTGAGATAAAGTATGCCAGAGTAAGAATTGAATGAATTGATGATTTTATGCTGCCAGAATGAGTTGCATTTGGTACGTAGTAGGTTGAGATGGGACCGGCGAAAAGCAAGATATGAATCACGGAAAGACGGAGTGATCGAGCGGAAATCACGTCTTAGAGAACGGTGATATACTCTCAAAGCATGACGGAATTGACGCTTTGAGAGTATGTATTGGATGTCAAACCATGGGACACGGTGGAAGCGACGGTGTGGGCGAAGCTTGAAGGGCAAGAGAATATCGAGAGCGGATGTGAGTTCAGAGTCGAAAAAAAAGTGAGATCGTGAGGAGATGATTATGTTATTGCGGGATAGGCTAGAGACGATTTGAGTAAGTTAAAGCGGAGAATAGGGAGGTCAAGATTTCTCCAAGGGCGACGTATGACGGTAGGTGTGTGAGGCGGGGAGTTGTTAGAAGTGATATTAAGGGTGACGAGAAAGTAGTCGGATAGACCAGAATCTGAGATGGACAGTGAGGTGTAGGCAGGAAAGCGATCGAGGATAGCGATGATATCGAGTGCCTTGTTAATAATATGTAGGGGCAGTAGAGATGAGTTTGTAGTCGAGTTGGACAGAATGTTGATGAACCGGATGGAATCGGTGGAACAGCGGCGGCCGAGGCGGATATTAAAGTCGCCAAGGAGCGAAGTGATGGAAGACAAAGAACATTGGACAGGATGTCAGTGAGTTCGGTAAAAAAATAAGGAGGTAGGAGCTGATGAACTAGGACAATATACAATGGCGAGATCCAGAGTCATCAGGCTAGAAGAACGACAAGTGTTCAATTCAAAAGAGCAATGACTGAATGGGGGATTGATTTTGCGAAGCGACGCGGGGTGACGGGCGAATGCGACAATGCCGCCATGATTAGATAATTTAGAATAGGATGAGCTATGGGGAGGGGCGGATTCGACTAGTTAGCAACTGGCGGAGAGCAGACGGCGAATTTGGATGTCGTCAGAATCAGAGTGACAGGATTAGGTGAGGCAGGTGAGATCGATGGATTGCTTGGTGAATAGGTTGCTGATGATATCGGATTTATGGAGAATAGATCTAGTGTTCAGTAGGACGAGGCGGAAACCGTGTGTGGTGGTGATAGGGGCTAGTGGAGAAGGCACATACCTGTCGAGTTTTGGGCTTGATGTGGACAACTTGAAAATTTCCGTCGATGTTTCTAATACAGAGAAATATTTCGCCGTTCCTAGCGACGACGTTTTTCGATGCGGGCAGAAAAGAGTTGAGCGATATTGGTGGGGCTGCGATCGGGAAAAATGCGAGTTGCTAAAAAGGACGTAAGTTTAAATTGTTACGAGAGGACAGAGAACGCGTGAGAGCGATGCTTGGAGACAATTTTTAGGAGAGGGGGCTGAGAATGATTAGATTAAGAAGATTTGTTTAGGCGGATAAATGTGACAGAAGCGATGTCATTGAAAAAGGATGGTTTATCCGTAGGAACAAGGGACGAGATGATGTTTCTGAAGGCGGAAACATAGTGATTGAGACGTGCTTGTGGAGATACGGATGTGGATGAGTGATATTGGTGGCGATGACGCAACGCTCGCGAGAAGGAAAGTGTTTCCGTGAATTAGGACGAGTGACGCGAGTGGGTGAAGTAATGATGGTAGAGCTGGGAGTTGAGGAAATAAAGGGAGTAGGTTCGACAGCGGGATTTAAAGAGGATATTGATAATATAGATGATATCAAGCGATGTGATGAAAGGTTACAGTGGAAGGTTTGTGGAGGTTGGTGGATGTGATTTTTATAGATGGATGTAGGTTTTTGAGAAATGAGATAAGAGGGACAGGACGAGAGATGTCAGTGAAGTGAAGATGACATGGGATGGGAAGTTTATATGGTTACAGGATCAGTGGTGGAGTAATGACATCGGAAACGACTGGCATAGTTTGTGTGGACGTGTTTGTGGTTAATATGTGCTGAGGGGATAGGTTGCGGATTAGTTTGTTGGCACAAAATCCACAGAGAAAGTCTTCTTCGATATCGTAAACCGATTATAAAAATCACAGAGATATGAATGAGGAAATTTGTGCGATTAAAATTTGAAATATGATCGTGGAAAAAACCGAAGGACATTTAGAATAAATCACATAGCGGCCCTGCGAGGTGATTAGTTAATACACGCAGAATAAACGGTCATGTGCTTCAGGGCCTGCAGTAGAGAAGAAAGGGAGATTTAGCAAGTGGCCCAGAACTTCCTTTTTATTCACAATTTTCGAAGTAGACAAACCTGAAGTTAATGTAGGAAAATCAAAATTGTTTAAAACAGAAGTGGATGCGTACAAATTAATACATTTGCGAATTCATTCGCAATATCAAATTGATAATTGATTAATTGAGAACCTACATTGAGAGATGGAAGACAGCAATTGACTATTCTAAGCGGAACATATGACTAAAATTTCTTAGGGTGTGAATAAATCGAATTAATGACAGCGAATTCATAAGCACGGCGTTTAGCGATTTGAAGTCGTCGATAAGCATTCCAATATTGTCATGACCTTCACTTAAGAATTTACCGTTTGATCACATGTCTTTTCTAATTATTATTACAATTCAGAGTTTAACCAATACAGATGCTGATTTCATTTAACTAATGCAGAGTTCATTATAATATTGTGATGATCGTCACTTATAATTTACCGTTTGATCACATGAATTTTTTATGTAGCAATTCTCATAACAATTTATTCAACAATTGTTTCGAATGAATTCGATGCTGCGTTCTGCGAAATTCGAAGGTGAATCAGATACCATTCCGGCTCAATCTAAACACTGGATTCGAACGTTCAAAAACTACATTAAAGAAATCGTATCAACAAATGCGTATCGGCCTCCTAATAAACTTCATCTACTCATCAATTATGTATCCAGCGAAGTGTATGATCTCGTATCCGACTGCGCCACATATGAAGAGGCAAAGCTCATTCTCGAAAAGACTTTTCTAAAACCCGCAAATGCAATTTTTGCGCGACATCGACTGGCCACGCGAAAACAGAGTAATCTCGAAACTATTGATAACTTTGTGCGTCAATTGATTCAACTAGCGAAAGAATACGATTTTCAGGAGGTGACGGCAAAAGTTCATGCTGAAAAAGCGATTCGAGATTATTATTAATAATAATATTAATAATTTACATCAAAATCATTGCAACACAGTTCGTTTTCATCACCGTTGATATTCTTTTTTTGAGCTCATAGGCACAGTGTTGCAGCCTTTGCAATGCGAATGGTGATTAATCGACGAAGGTTATTTATAAGAATCGAATAGCTTAGTCTTGTAATTTGAGATATTTTGCGGCAATACGCCGTAGTATACGATCAGCTTCGTCTCCAATACCACCAGAGGTAGTGAAAATCAAGGGAGTAAAGCTTGATCCTTCGACTTGAATTATCTTGGCATATTTGGATTTCTTTCGGTTAGCATGAAATTCATTGCTTTAACGGGGAGTACGCAATGCATTGGATGAAGCCAGTGCACTATATACACCCATCGAAGTAATCCTAATCCATGTCTCTTCTCGACAATCCAGCACACTTGATGTTCAAGCGGGCATTCAATTAAAGGCTTGTAGCGAAATTGTTGAAAATAACATCAGGCGGGACTTTATTGAGAACTGGCTCAAGTTGAACCGAAAGCGATACACGTGATAATTTATCAGCGATAACATTACGGACACAGTTGTGTCGAGACATAGGAACCCCACCATGTGGACAAGATAGTGCATGTTGTATGGACATTTGTACCCCACATCGACACTTGTTCTTTAAGCAACTTGGCATCCAACCATACCTAGCCGCAATTGCATCAACAAATTCCAGTATAGAAAGATGATATCCCTTATACGCAAGTGGGCGTGATTGTAGCCATGCCGAAGCATTTTTTTGGTGCATACATCATTGCCGAAGAATAATTCTCGGAAATCAATGATCTCGTTATTGTAGATATTTCACGCTTTTCCCGATTAATTTGTTTCGCTATGTCATTTTGTCTAACATTAGGCTTTACATCGGTGAGTCGTTATTCATTTAGAGCTGAACACATTAATCCTGACCATTCATATTCTTGAATTACGTTCTTAGATAGGTTTGCGATAGCTAGACCTCTTAAATAAGTTGGTGTTTCAGTTATCAGACGAATGTCATCAGTTATCAGGTGAATTCCCAGCAGAGCAGGGATCAGCCTCGTGCGTATGGCATATTCTAAAGGATCATACCATGATACATTACAAGGAGTTGTTCTCTTGAGGAATATCCATTTTGATTGGATTGCTACAGTATGTGCAACATATGCAACATGTGGGTCGTAAGTGGCAACACCAGACAAACGTTCGACAATTTTGCAAAGGAACTGTACATTCTCGACTACAATAGAAGATACGTAAGCACTAGTTTCAATTGGGGATCCAAGGACTGTAATCCCATCAGTACATATAGATATTTGTGAATCTTTAAACAGTAGTTCTGCCTGCAATTTATAAGTTTCTTTAATGAGAAGCTTACACTTGGATGCATTTGGGTAGTAACCATATATTGGACCTATTAAGTTCAAGTGGCGCCAAAACTGTAGTAAATCATTCGGTGACCCGATAAATATTATTAATATTGATATTATTTATATTAATATTAATATTATTATTGATATTAATATTATTATTAATATTAATATTATTAATATTGCGCAAGGATTGAATAAAGGATTGAACAAGGATTGCGCAAGGATTGAATAAAGAGCAAGATAATATTCTAAGAGAAATCAGGATGGAAAGGGAAAATGATATTCGAATGAAGAGAAACGAAATGTTGAGATCGGTTGATGAGACTACAAAACAAGCGATAGAGGCGGCATCATGCACAGGAGCGTCAAGTTGGCTGATCACAAGGCCGCTAATGAGACGGGGTTTTTATCTGTCAAACCGATGTTTTAAGGATGCAATTGCCTCTCGATATGGGTGGTGTCTAAATGACACACCTGATAAGTGCAGCTGTGGGGCAGCGTTCACAACAATCCACATGCTATCGTGAAAGGTCGATGGGGTACCTATTGTCCGCCATAACATAGTGAGGGATCTTATGGCCAGCATGGTCGAGAAGCGAACTACCACGTGGATATGGAGTGTATGCTACAGCCCGATCCGGAATTGCACAAGTTTATGAATCAAACAACTACGAGAGACAGGTCAGTGCGTCTAGACTTTTCATGCTCAGAACTGCACGGAAACATTATGGATCGGTCATTTTTTGACGTTTGTGTATTCAATACTTTTGCTCCATCGTATGCTTGTGGTCCAAGCTCATCCTTGACATTTCATGAAAATCGCAAAATTTCAAAATACCAGGAACGAATAAAAGAAATTGGTAACGGGTTATTCATTCCGTTGGAGTTTTCAACCAGCGGGGGAATAGGACCGGCAGCAGACCCTTTAATGAAAATTATAGCGCGAAGGATATCAGCTAGAAAGTCTATTCCGTGCCACGGAGTGATCAGCGACATGCGAGACAAACTATCTATATGCTTAGCGAGGCTTGCCTCAACTTCTTATCGGGCAAGTAGGAGAGCATATATCGTGCTTGGACAGCGATGCGTCGAAGAAAGTTGACTGCAAAACATGTAGAGGCCAATTCGCGGAACCCTTTTCAGTTGTAAATATGAATCCGCTGCGAATTCATATAGTTCGTGGAGATAGAATTATCTCTTTTAGGAAAACAAAGTTGTTAAGCATTTAGTAAACTCTTTAGTTGATCAAATTTCGTCCTCGTCAGTCGCGGCATGTTCTTCTGAATTAGTACCTAACAGTGGATCTTCGCCCTTGTGCGAAAAAGTGAGCTCAACTTTGTGACTAGGGTCCCTTTGACCCTCGGTCTATCTTAAATCCTCTCATCTTTAACGTTGAAGGCTTGAATTAGGATTCGTATTTCGATGTTGTATTTTTAACAGAAACAATGTTCACTGAAGATGTATCCATTCCGGGGTTTTATACTTTTAATATTCCGGAAATTCTAAGGGGGCGTGGTCGCCCGGTTGGTGGTGTTACGCTCGCTGTCAAGCCGCTATTTGGAAAATACAGTTGCTCCTCTTTTTAAAACTCAATTTGTCTTAAAACTCCAAATGCTTGTTTCATTGCATGTTATTTTAATCCTTCTTATTCAGCTGCAGATATTATCTGGGAATTGTCACAAGTTTTGATTGAATTAGAATACTCTTCACTAGTGTTTATCGCAGGGGATTTCAGTGCGCGTTTTACAAATCCTCTACAGGATAAGTTAAGTCAACTTATCGATTATTTTCATTCAGTAGATCTCAGACTACATTTCCCAGAGGAAAAATGGTCGTACGAATCGCATAATACAAAAAGTTGCCTCGATCTTATTTTCACAAATGCTAATGTTTACGTACGAAACTAGATTTGTCCTCGAAATGGGTTTGCTAAGAAAACACAAACCCGTTACTTGTACGTTTCAGTGTAAAATGTTCGTCTCGTCCGTATCAGCTTCTTTGCAGCATAGTAGATGTGTAAGAATATCCACTATTAATTTTACTGAAATATCTCACTCTCGTAATCTCCTTAGTTTATTAGATTTTGAAAGCAGTATGTCTTCTCTGCGTGCAACTATTCTTTCTGCGTGTAGGGTAAGATCATCGAAACCTAGAAAGATTGTTCAACATAAATCACTTTGGTATAAAAAGCTTCAAAATGATTTGGTTATGTTGAATAAGCGATTTCGATTTAATTTGGTTCCCAAATCATGTTTTGTAGATTTGCGAAGGCGATACGTTAAATTGGTAAGAGATTTCCGGTATCTCGTATGTTGAAATAGGAGAGTAATATCTTAAATAAGGCTGAAAACGTTCCGTAGCTTCTAAGGAAAAAAGGGATCAATTGTATTTCGACGATCTCGCTGTCTGATTGGTCCCTCTATTTCCAAAATGTTCTGCATCACCATCTACATATCGATACTCCTGTTAGACATCTATTGTGTTCGATTGTTGATGATGACCAAGTCGACGATCCGCTTAATTTGCCTTTCACATCTAACGAAGTAATGCGATCTCTATCTCTCATGAAAAATAATAAAGCTGCAGGGCCGGACAAATTTTGTGTCAAGGATCTAAAATATACCGTCGATTTTCTTTCAGATTATTGGTGTAAATTATTCAACGCTTTTCTCTGTGGTTTTCCAATTCCTACGTCTTGGCGAGACGGATTGATAAAAATTCTCTATAAAGGTAAGGGGTGATTATAAATCCCTGGATTCTTATCGGGGCATCGCAATTCTAAATCACTCTTATAAGCTTCTGACACATGATGCTAATGCCTTTATTGCATTTTCGTGGGCATCTTTTACTAGGAGAGGAGTTTGGATTTCGTCAACATCGGTCGACTCTCGATGCATTACAAATTGTGAGACACGAGATCTTAAACTGTTTTAGTAAGCACATTCCATTGTATGCAATTTTCATAGATTTCAAGCAAGCTTTTGATTTGGTGAATCGTGAACTCTTGCTTAGAAAGCTTAACGAAAAGGCTTATATTAACGATCAATTCCTCAACCTTCTGCACTCTGTTCTACAACCTAATCGTCTGAAGATCTTCAATGGTCTGGAATTGTCAGATTCTTTTGTAGCAAACCGAGGTGTTCTGCAAGGCGACCCTTTGAGCCCGCTGCTGTTTTCTCTATTTATTCTTGATTTACCTGAATATCTTCGCGGTTCGACTGCCCGACATTAAATGTGTCCTTTATGCAGAGGACCTTGTGATATTAACGCAGTCGTTGTCATCAGCTCAAGCGTCTTTGGATGCCTTATCCGGCTATTGTGTCATCCATCAACTAATTGTTAATATTAATAAATCTAAGGTTATAAAGTTCATAAGAGGAGGCCCCCTTCGTCGTCGGGATCGTCTTTCTTATAGAACCGATGTTCTGGAGTTATGTAGTAGTTATTGCTACTTAGGTGTCTTACTAACCTCAAAATGGTCGTTCACTAAACATCTTGATAGTAAATTGGCAATATTAGTCTTGGCTTCAACTTTTGCCATGAAGTTAGGTTCTTTGTCATTCGAAGGAGCACTCTCTTATTTTAAGATTATGTTATCGCCGATTGTTCAGTATTCTTTACGGATAATTCGGCAAGATTTGTCTCAGGTCAATTTCAAACAAATCGACAAATGTCTTTGGGGTTACTTGAAGCGAGTAATAGGAGTGTCAGCAAAGTATTCTTCATCGCTTGTTGCTACACTTGCTAAGTTAGAATCTTGTTCGCTTTATATGTGTAACACGATGAATCTTGGGAGGATTTCTGCTTTTCTCTCTAATCTAGCCTCTTTTTACTCAAAAGTTGCCCTCATAAGTCCGCAAGCATATTTAACGCCTGTATACACTCAGCAGCAATGGCGTTTTCTCCATTCGTCAAATATACCGTTTGTATGGAGAGCATCCATCCATGGATACCACGACAAATTTTGTTGCATCCGAATACCTCTGCACAAATGGTACTGTCTGTGTATTTGCAGTTTTTGCAATAAATTATGTAATTCCATTTTACACGTATTTTCCTGCTTTGAATTATCTAAGTTGTCTCTGGTCCGGACTGACTTGATGTGACTCTCGGTTTTATGCTTTTTGTATTTTTGAAATTTTTGCAATTTTTTTATCACCCAATGCTGAGAAGCAACGAGGTGTAAATAAATCTCTCCCATTAATATTATTATGGAAATAGTCGAATCTATTTAGAACAACTCCCTGCGAGGAGGCTGACGTACAGCCGTTACACACAACGGTTGTTAACATGTTCCTCACTATGCTCACTCGACAAGAGCTGACTGCTCCGATGAAAACTGTCCTAACGAGCCCCATCAACTGTGGAGGAATATGAATTATGGACCCTGGCTTCACTTACCGAAATGAATATAACGCTTCTCAACAAATGTTCTCCTCCTATGGGCTACGTCTCGCAGGGGAAGAGTTAAGGAGTCGCCAGCAGACAATTGCTCTGTCAATCGCGAAGCAAAAGAAACTTAAAATATCTGCTCGCATCGAACAAGCTGTGTCCGTCCTACCGAAGATCATCGAAAATGCGCTATGCTTCGCTATCCGCCCTGGCTCGTCTACCTGGCTTAGCGCCCGCACTTCAAGCTTCACAATTTCCACCTCTCTGCCACAAAATTCCGAGATAGTCTCGCAACACGATATCACTGGAAGCCGCCCGATATGCTGTCCCACTGTGTATGTCACGAAAAAACCAGCTTAAATCATCTGCTTACCTGTAAGCGAGGAGGATTTCAGATCTTACGCCACAACATCATAAGAGACATTCTAGCTCACGAACTAAGCTCAGTGTATCACAGTGTTGGGATATAACCCGTGTTGGCTTCTGTCTGTGATGCAATGTATTTCGCCCGCTCAACGACCAGTCGAGACAGTGAAGCGAGGCTTGACGTTGTGTGTACCGGACTGTCAGATAATCGATTTTAGCAAACGTTTTTTGACGTTACAATATTCAACAATCATGCTGTTTCGTATTCTTCTTCTGTCGACAGTTCCTTCGCATATCATGAGCAGCGAAAAACAACGAAATACGCCGAAAGAATCGAGCTTATCAAGTGCGGGTCTTTTATTCCGTTCGTTTGAGCAGCCTCCGGTGGCCTTGGAAATCGCGCGCATAGAGTTCTGCGACATATTGCCTCACTTCAGTCCGCATACAATAAGTCACAGTCGTATAGCCAATGCATGAATCGTCTTAGAGCTATACTGAGCATTGCTATGTGCCGTGCCGCTTCAATGTGTATAAGGGGACTCAGGTCTGATCGTGGTCGCCCAGTGTACAATAGCAACACAGGGATCATATCACCTGGAGACGAACGATCACGACCCTTTCATAATGGGGTATAAAAAATATATGACAAATAAATATTTTCAATAAATTTATGGGCCAATTCGAGAGTAACCTATGAACTGTAAATTTATTTTTAAATAATCTGCATGTTCGTAACCAATTTATATATCACAATTAATTTATCACAAGCTATAAAAAAATTAATTGACAACAAATTGAGCCGAGGCTCTTTACAAGTTGCTTCACAAGAAATAAAAAGAATAAGAGTCGATTTGTCCGTCCCTCATTAGATGAGCTACTAAAAATCCCACCGTTGTTTTGAGAAGGAAGGGTCATCATCCAGTAGGGCGCAAAAACTTGAAGCAGTAGACGACAAAACGGTCGCACTCTGAAGCGAATTCCAAGATCGTACAACTCGTTTGGCAAAGCAGGAAAGTGCATGCATGTACCTTTGTGTTTTCAGCATCAGGGGGTGTCCGCGAAGAGAAGGTTGACCTCTCAGTTGCAGTAGATGTGACTGTGCATGATCTTTAGTGTGCAGAATTTTCCAAACAAGAGAGAGGTCTCGCTTGTCACGGATATATCGCAGACAAGGCATATTTAATATCTGGAGGCCTTTCCCGTAGCCAAAAATATGCAGCCCTGAGACTAATTTAGTTGTTGATCTGAACACTCTCACATGCACGACGTTCATAAGTAGTTTCGGGATAACAAACTGACGATGCGTATAAGATATGGCTCAAGAGAAACGCATTTGCTAAGATATGGTAACATAACGGATCTATGCCTATCAGAGCTCGACGAGTATGTCCTATTAAGCGTTTTGTGATGCAACACACGTAGTCTGAATGCTTTCGAGTGGATAAGTCAGCACAAACCCAAACTCCCAAATCTTTATATGAGTAGGTTCTTTCGATACTAATTGAACCAAACTGGTACTTACCTCCAAGATGATCACATGATCTTCGTGATATACGCATACATGTACATTTAGCGGAATTGATCCTTAAGTGATTTCGTTTAGACCAATTGGATATAACGTCGACGTCGCTTTATAAATGCTGTTTATCAAGATCGGAAATAATAGGTCGTCAAACTTTAAGATCATCTGCATATAATAAACTGAATGAACTGATATTTGGTATCAACTCGTTGATATAAAGACTGAATAAGATGGGACCCAATACACTTCCCTGTGGAACATCTAACAACACTGGAAATGGACTCGACAGCGACTCACTTACTCGTACGACACTTTGTCGGTTGGAAAGTAATACACGAATCCAGTTTATGATCCTCTTATCAAGATGAATGTGCTCCAACTTCTCAATAAGACGCGTGTGATTAATTGAGTCGTACGCTTTTGAGAAATCAAAAAAATTGACATCAACTGGTATACCTTGATCATAATAGTGATACCAATTTTCACGTGCATGTACAAGATTAGTAGTCGTGGAATAACCTTTTCGGAAGCCATGCTGTGCTGGGTTCAAAATTTGAAATCTATCTAGAAATTCTATTATTCGTCGCTTAATCAATCTCTCTAGCACACGACAACACACGCAAGTGAGACTAATAGGCCTATAATTGTCAATGGACGAACTATCCCCTTTCTTATAAATAGGACAGATGATGGAATTCTGCCAATCATAAGGAACAACGCCAAAAGCAACAGACGCAGAGAAAATATTGTAAAGCGGATGACATATTATGTCAGTGATGTTGCGCAGATATACGAGCGGTAAGCCATCTGGACCCGCACCTGCTTTGCATTTAAGTTTCCGAAGCTCTTGGAGAAAATCATCACATCGGAAGAGGTCTCTGGTGTTATCTCCGGACGATTCAAATATACACGGATCACCCATTGTCACATCCTTATGGGCTCAAGATTCAAAGAATGGAATTGATTTCCAAACATATTTGATATCTGCAAAGAATCAGTTATGAATTTCCCATCGTCACGCTGTATGCAATTTATAGGTTTACAACGCGTATGCTTAGAAGTCACATACCTAAAGAAAGAGCGGGGATCACGGTGACAGTTTATACTTAGCTGTTTTTCGAAAGATCGCCTACCAGTTCGCTTCATGGACGTAACGAGGTTTCGCCATTTCTTATAAGTGCAGAAATTAGCTCTGTCTTTACGATAGTCATTAAAGGCCTTACTTCTCATCTTTAAAGCATGTTTTATGTAGCTATTAAACCAAGGCGGTGAGATCGATGCCAAACAGTGTTTCTCTGAAGAGATGAGAAACGATTAAGGAGTGGCACAGAGTATCCCTGAAAAACTGCCAAGAATATTCGACGCCAACATCAAAAGCATCCAACCACTTTACTCCAACGAGATATTTATTTACTAGAGCAAAGTCAGTTCTGAATGGGTTCACAGTCGACGTCGGATTTACGCTATGTGAGTAGACATCACTCAGACCAAACGAAATGACTACATGATCTGAATGACCTATTGGGTCCAGATAGCTTAATCTATCGAGAATGTCATATGGTACAGTAAGGCATAAATCCAAAAGTGAATGTGAATCCAGTGAAAATCTTGTACTCTGACCGACATGTTGCTTAAGAGCCAAGCTGCTTATTAAGCCAAGTAACTTCAAACTCTCGACATCCGAGTCATAGGAAGTGTAATTAAGCCAATTGACAGATGACATGTTGAAATCACCGAGTACAACAAATATATCACAATAACTACTTCTCTCCATTAAAGCAGCTATGCTATCTGTGTTTGATCTTGGAGAACGATACACAGTCAATACCGTTATTGGGTGTTGACAATATAGCTTAATACACAATGCTTCATTATGATTAATAGCATCACTAAGAGTTTCAATTACTCGGAATTGAAGCCTATTATAGATATACGCGATAACACCTCCACAAATCTTGCCTGTTCTATCACTTCTACTTATGCTGTATCCCTCAATGAATATATCTACGTCTACTATCGACGAGCTAAGCCAAGATTATGTGAAAATACCTACATCTGGTACGATATCTTGAAAGAGACATTTTATTTCATCTAACTTATCAAGTAGACTACGAATATTCGAGTAAATGGTTTTTAAACCACCATTATTTGTGCTCAACTTGAAGGAAGAATCGCGAAGAGATTTTCGAAATTCACGAATACACCGATCGACATTGAGGCAAGGTGAAACAGTGAATATTTCACGTATTAGGCGGAGGGCGCCAAAGTGGTAAGAAGGTTTGCAGGATTTAGCACATCTGACAGTTCCTTCCAATGAATATGTAGACGCCTCCGCACAACTCGAAAATTTTGTATTGTTAAATTTTTTCACCCAACTCTAATCGACATGCTAACCATCATCCTTATCTACTCAGCAGAGGTTGTTGCTGACTGTTCGCTTTACTCGTTGGATTCAAAAAGCAACGTGTCGGAAATGCCTTCTTTTACTGTCACACAGGCAACCCAAACAACAGGTGGGTACTTCATTCGACTGATGAGTGTTTTTCATTCATAAATTTGTTGCTAATGTGGTTGTCTAGAAGTGACATGGATCATGCAGTTCGTTGATCGACGCCAGTTACAATTATCAACCAATAAGATATATCAATCAATATAACAAAGTGTAGGGTAAACAGATACGTTTGTAAAAAGTTTTATTGAGTAATATCTACAAAACAAAGTAGTAAATCAGTAAGTGTAAATAGTTTACATTAAGGATTGAGATTTACAATGTAAATGGTAAGGTAATTTCATCACATTCTCCCCCGCCATAGCTAATTCTGAAGGTACTTGGCGATTTTGGTGGCAGCAAGCTCGTTCGAGGATGTAAAATGATGACTTATAGCGATCGTTTGACTTCAATAGGCATGATATCAGTGCAAGCCAGACTACTCGTTCTGGATCTGCTTGCGATGTGGTCTATAGTAAAGGGGATAGATGGATACCCAAGTGAATGTGTTAAATTGAATGTCCGACAATGTCGCAGGGGTCATGGCTCGCATTACGCGCAAGACAAATTGGAAGGTCTACAATGGTATCTCGATTGTCATGCAGAGTGAGAAAGTTGTGGAACGCATTGCCTCACGACATCATGACTGCGTTATCATTGAGCCAATTCAAAGCAATGGTCAACACTTGGATAAGACACGCTGATCAAGGCAACATTGGAACTTCTTATCCTTGATTTGGTTGAAATTGATATGTTTGTTTAATGTGTTGCAATAATACAAATTTATTTAATGTGGCAAATGCGTACAAGCTGTACGCTTACAAGTCCACAAACAAAAATGAGAAAGTCAAGCAGATAAATTGTTAAAATGGGATCGGATTTGTCGTTTGAAGCACTGCAGGGAAGTTGATTGGCGTATATGAATGGGCAGATGATTCCACGATAGAGGAGCAGCCACCAGGAAGGAGCGGAGTCCAAAGGAGGTAGAGTAGTTTGGGACATGTAAAAGAAGGGAATTACAGGAACGCAAGGAACAGTAAACAGGACGAGAATTTTCAAGAAAAGGAAGGTTGAGAAATGAAGGGGTATGAAAAGTTACAAGGCGGAAAGCAACGATAAGAAGACGAATTTGAACACGACAATAAATTGTAGGCAAATCGAGAGAAGCAAGATGGTAGGATGTATGATCAAAACGACGAAGATGCAATGTACGATGAGCGGGCAAAACGGCCTTCTCGGTCAAAGCTCTGTATAAAAGTCTTTGTTATTAAAACTCTTACACAAATTACAATTCCAATATAACATACAAAATAACATACAATTCATCTTACAGCGATCTATACAACGATCTTCTTACAACGATCTAAACGACAATCTTACAACGATCTATACAACGTTTTAAAGAGATATCATACATTCTAGATTATTGTGGGATAAAGAATTCTTTTGTTATAACTACTTACAAGCTACGTATTGAAATTCAGTATTAAATAGTCAATTGGACGTCCTAAAAAGTCTAGCTCAAAGAAGATGGAGTATGATTCTGATTCTTCCTTCACCCAACTAGAAGTTGGATGTGACACTGATGATTGTGATGTTTGGACAGTACTGAAGGTTAAATCGTCCAGTATGTCCAAGTATCGGAGTGGCAAATTCATCTGCGGCTTCTGCTGTGCCTTGACCCACCTTAAAGCATCTCACCCAGTGGTATATCCAGGATTATCGGAGTATGATGTACCTGGTAATGATGTTGCAACCATGACAATTTCCCCGGACACCGATCCTAGATCTGATAAACGTGACCATGATAGACTTGTATTACCTGTAGCAAGAAGAGATAATGCTTATATTTCAACGAATCCGTGTACTTCATGCGAGTGCAACATTTCTAGTTACCCGGTATCCGATCGGTCGAACTTGAATAAGACATCCCATACTCACGCAAGAATTTTCTCACCACATAGTTTCAACCGCTTTGTTAGACAAAATGGTAACCCTGAGCTTGAATTGGAATCTAGCACTATTGCAATTGGACCTTGTGTTACTAGCACGATCTATCCAAGTCCAACAACACGATCTACACGCGCTGATGCAGCAACTTACCTAAACAAGTCTACGACTACTGTCTCCCCGTTGAGTATAGTCTCTCCTGCGGCAAGTTATCCGGTGCAGACACCTGACCGGCCCGCACGTTCGAATAACATAAGGGGGACGAGATCTAACCTAAACAGATTAAGATGTGTAATTTTCGCTAATATCAACGAGTTCAAATCCGTCATTTCTCAAAACCGTGTGAATGACGACGTTCTTTCAGTGAGAAATATCTTGTCTAGTATTTTTCTAGATGGAGAGGAACATTTAGCAGAATTCTTGGAGGTATTGGCTCTTCATATAATAGGTAAAAAGTATGATAATGGTAGAAATAGACTGCTTCGATTGGTCTGTGCTTCAAATGATCAAGCTAATATCATCCTTAGTAGAGCTTATAGACTAATGGGTAATTCTGTGCGAATATATAAGGATCTATCGGTTGAGGAGCGCGAACAACTATCTCTCGCTAAAAAAGAACTAAACGACAGGCGTCAACAAGGTGAAAATGATCTCTCTATCTGAAATTTTCAGGTGGTCCGACGACGTCCATTTGTACGTTGGGAGAAGTTAGCCCTAAATACTCACGGTGTAGCGTCTTAGGTGACTTAATTTCATTCCATGGTGTCCTGCATGAGACTTCAAAGAATAGTAGTAGACATACCCTGAAAATTGCATGTTCTAACGTTTGCAGCTTAGTTTCGAAGTTTGATGAGTTTAGTTGTTATTTGTCAAACAGCAATATGTCGATTTTTGCGATTACTGAAACTTGGCTACCCAGTGGGATTAGTGATGCTTGTGTTGCCATCCCTGCCTTCTCATTATTTAGAACAGACCGACATGATAAATGTAGAGGTGGTGGAGTTGCCTTTTACGTCGCTAACAGAATTATCGTAAGAAACTCCATGTCATATTGCGTCGGACGAATGGAGTTATTTTCTTTAATGATAGAATCAGGTGACATCACCATGACCATTTGTGTATGTTATCGTGCTCCACGCTCATCTTGCTTATCACCAAGTTTAATTGAGTATCTTACTGATCTCACAAAGTCGTCAAATTTTATCCTTCTTGGAGACTTCAATATTCCTAATATAACAGGGAATATCCCATTCGAATGTCATCAAGGTGGATGTCATTTGGATACCGAATTATGTAACTTTCTCGTTGATGATCTATCTCTTATACAACACGTAACTCAGGCAACCAGGTTTATGGGACATAGTTCTTCCTTGCTAGATTTAGTTTTTAGTAAATCTCTACTAGATGTCCATGAAATTCAATATGATCCTCCCATAGGTCTTAGTGACCATCTTGTCATTAAGTTTACTTCTAGTGCTCTTGTCAATGTATCCTCTGCCGAAACTAAACATCTGAAACGTAACTGGTACAAAGTGGATATTGATTTATTACGTACGCTCGCAATTAGAAGGGGTCTTCACAAAAGTGACATTAACCCATGTCAGTGATTGGGATACGTTATCAGCTTCCCTCAAATATATCACAGACTGCATCGATCCATTGAAACCCTTACAAAACCTTGCTAAACGCAAGCCTGCTTGGTTTGACGATGAGTTAGTGGGACTTTTAAGAAAACGGAATAAACTCTTTAAATCATCTCTGAATAATCAGGCACTTCGGTTAGAATATCTACAGTATCGTCATCGCTTCAACTACATGAAATTGTTGAAGAGGCAAAAGCACGAATCGAAAATCCTGGAATTATATAAAGTTTCTTCCAAGCCGTTCTGGAGCTATGTAAATAAAAGTAGAAAAATTATTTCATCAATTTCCCTTTTGACCCATGACGGTAAGATTGCGAGAGATCCTGATGAAGTTGTGAGTATGTTAGCAGAGGCCTTTGATCTTATTTGTCCCACTTAAATTACAGATTTTCGTCCAGCGCAAATTCCTGAGACATTCGTCTCCCATATGCCATTAATTTCTCCAGCAGAGGTATCACGGGAATTGCGTAAATTATCTTGTTACACGTCGGCTGGGCCGGACGACATTCATCCTTTTATTCTTCAAAAACTCCATGACCTGCTAGCATTCCCATTATCAGAGATCTTTAACATGTCTCTATGTACATCATACATCCCTGATCAGTGGAAGCGATCTCACATTACTCCTATATACAAAAAAGGGAGCAGAGAAGACTCTTTTTATGGCATTTACCTCAAGTTATGGCGGTGCTTCTGGTACAGATTATGTATAACGCACGACAAAGATGGGCATATAAATTTAAGGTTATGGAGAGCGGCTTGCCTATTGACAGAATTGAATGCATTTGAGGCATCGATGGAAACAAGACACGCGTCGGTGTTTGCTCTGTACAGCGATCGCAGTTTGTGCACAGCATATTCGGCACCGCTCCGTTGTCCGGCCGCGGTTTGAAGATTTCCAGCGATGGCTTGTATATCTTCTTTGACGAGTACCAAAATTGTTTTCGAAATTATTCTCCTGGCGGTGTCACACACGCCTATTGGTCGGATACCACCGTTGCTCTTTTTAAAGCGATCAATCGGCAGCTCGTAAAACATTCCAGGGATTTTGCTGGTATCTTTTCAGTGGAAATCCAAAGTGCAAATCGTGCTAAAGACGGTGCTAACAGCTGAGACCTATATAATAATAATAATTTTTTTGAAGAGAAGATTTATTCAAGAAAAAAAAGACGCAAAATGTTCTAAAAACTAGAAAAGTCATTTAAAATTCTTACACGGTCAAGCACATTGTCCCGATATATTACTCAACGGAGTGCAGCGGACTTGTAATGATGCTGCTCTTGCTAGCGCTAGTCCCGTTTTGATCCTCAAATCACGCATGCATTCGTTGTATGGCCGAGCAGATTTTATAGATTGACGCCTGCATATTTGTCGTAGCACCTTTGAAGCTATTTCACCAGCTCCACCGTTAGCTGCAAAAATTATAGAAAAAAAACAAGCTCTTTCAAACCGTGATATACGTTCACCGTATTTTCCGATTTCCCTTTGTTCGTGGTAGTGAAAGTGATTTTGTGGCATTGATGTTGAGTAGGACGAAGCAAGGTGATTGTAAACGCAAATGTCCAATAGGGACCGCTCCGAAATACTAAACAACCCATAGCAAGAAATATCTACTCTAGCGTTATGTTCCCTGGCTGTCGAATTTGTTGCGAATGTTACTCCGTCTGGAAGCGGTTGCAGTGTAGGTTCCAGAGAAACGGGGTCGCAAATCCCTTTAGCTCTTTGGCAATTAGATCCCGAAGGAAGTTGTGTCGTATAATTGGCATACCACCGACCTTACATGAAAGAGAGTGACGGAGCTCAAACTTTGAACCGCATAAACATTGATCTGGTTGTTTCGGAGGCGTCCAACCATATCTTGTCGCTAGAGCGTCTTGAAATTGGAGCTTTGAGAGTCGATAACCATATGCTTCCATCGGTTTTGCAGACAACCATGTTGACGCACCACACGTAGCAGCAAATTTTAAAGCTTTTATAATATTGCTATCTTCCAGTGTTTCTTGTAATTTTATATTCCAAAAATTGTTTCGTTGATTGTGAATATCCAAAGCGATTTGTTGCTGCTGTTGGGCCAGCAACGGGTCAAATGATGCATTGATCAGCGGTTGACCATGCATTGATAAGCGGTTATAGTAATAATTTTTTAATAAGATAATTATAATAATTTACAAGAAAGGGGGTTCCCGCAAATGGGCCCATACATAACTTTCACTGTCAAAGTTGCAATTGATTTTTAAAACAAGGCGTTCACTATCTTATGTGATCCCTTCTCTGTTTCCTCTTGGACTTCGAAGGCAGGCATATGCTGTTCGAGCAATTTCAAAGGAAACGCGGCGTTTGGTATTTGTGATGACATGCGCATATTTCGTAATACCTCGTTGTGTGCGAACTGATGCGATTCGTCTGAACAAGGTGCCTGTCTCTTTCCCAATGCCTCCAGAAGAGGAGAAAATTAGCGGAATGAACCTGCCGCGCTCGATCGCTTTAATTCTTTCTGAATATTTGGCATGTTTGCGTGATTCATTGTGCTAGAAGGATGCGTCCACTGATCGGTTGACGAGCGACTGAGCAAAGATGTTAAACACGTTGAACACTGTACTGATATTTATATGTTATGTTTTCAGATGTTCGCATAAAGCCTTTTGTTGTTGTTCGCCTCGGTTCAATTTATGCGAACATTGTGAATGGACAAGCTACTCAAACCAGCGATCCTAGATGCTTTAACCGATGGGATTGATTCGGCAAAAGTTTGGCGTCATTGGCTACAAAGATTCAATGCGTTTGTACGAGTTCTTGAAGATGTCACAAACCAACAAAAGCTTGACTTTCTGATCAACCACATATCTCCAATTCTTTATGATATCATCGAAAGAGTCGATGATTATGATATCGCGATCGATACGTTAAGAAGAAGTTTTATAAAGGACAGGGGAGATGTATATGCAAGACATCAGCTGCATAATTTGAAGCAAGCCGAAAACCAGACAATCGACCAGTTCATTCAAACGACAGAATCCGTTGCCCGTCAAATCAAGTTCAAAGATGTAACTTCACGAGAACATCGAGATTCTTTGTTGTTGGATACTTTTGTGGCTGGAATTATTTCCACATCGATCAGTGAACGTCTACTTGAAACCGTCGATCTTAACTAAGAGAGTGCTTATCGGATCGCTCGATCAATCGAGTTGGCACAGGCTGAAGCATCGGAATTCCGGTTATCTTCACGGGATATCACTCAATCTGAAAATATGGAATCTATGATTAACTATGCTAATCCACCGAAGTTGACAAATTTACCCAGAGATGATTCGGAAACACAACAAGAATGTTCTGCAATCAAAAATCAAGAGCGATGCTACTTTTGCGGTCGAAACCGCCACGTGCGGAGTAACTGTCCTGCTCGCAACGCTACCTGTCATACGTGCAGCAAGAAAGGACACTTTTCTAACATATGCCGTTCAAGAAATTCTGCTACGTCTGCGTCTTTATATTCAATAAGCACAACAAACGCGTCATCATCAAACTTAATCCAGCCCACTATAAGTTTGAATAATATCTCAGTAAGCGGGATGATCGATTCTGGAAGTTCATTTAATATTGTCAGAAGTGATGTCGCTACAAAGTGCAAGCTTGTGAGAAAATCCACAAATTTAAAAGTTTCTCTCGCTGCATCTGAATTTTCCTGTTAGTTAAGACATTGTACATTCGCCGATGTTGTTTTAAACAATCGTTTCTATCGAAATGTAAAATTCTTCATTCTCCCCACCCTAGTAACAGATGTGATCCTCGGTGTACCCTTTCTTCGTCAACACTCGACGGTGACCATAGAATTCAACGGAGTAGAACGTCCTTTGGTCGTTGTTGCAGGTGTTGGGGAAATGAAAGTTGAAGCCCCGTCTCTATTTCAATTCCTAGACAAAGCGGTAAAACCTGTTGCAATTCCATCTCGTCGAAGAACTCCAGAAGATAACTGTTTTATCGCAGCCGAGGTAAAACGCCTATTAGATTCCAGTATCATCGAGAATAGCACGTCTCCGTGGCGTGCACAAGTTGTCCTGGTTAAAAATCCTGGTCGCGAAGTGCGAATGGTAATATATTACAGTTTGACGGTAAATCGATTCACTCATCTTGACGGCTTCCCTCTTCCCAGGATTGACGAATTCATTGATAAGCTATCTTCATTCAAAAGTTTCAGTCGATTAGACATAAAGAATGCTTATCATCAGGTTCCCATTCAGGAGAATGAGAGGCATTACACTGCATTTGAAGCTAATGGTCGTTTGTACCAATTTAAACGCCTACCGTTCGGATTGACAAATGCAGTGGCGGCTTTCCAACGTATCATCGCTAAGTTAATCGAGGAAGAGGATCTTGAATCTACGTACGCTTATTTGGATGATGTTATTATCGGCGGTGAAACAAAGGAACTTCACCAAAGGAATCTTGATCGCTTCTTAGAAGTTGCTAAGAAATATAATATCACTTTAAATACGTCAAAATGTATTTTCGGAGTCTCTAAGGTATGTTTTCTTGGCTACCAGATAGATAACGGTTGCATTTCACCTGACCCTGATCGTGTCAAACCCTTATTGGAAATGCCTGAGCCAAAATCATTAGTCGAACTTAAACGTATTATAGGAATGTTCGTATACTATTCTCGATGGATAAAGAATTTTTCAAATGTCGTTCGACCTTTAGCACAAACTGTATCTTTTCCGCTGTCTCTTCATGCAAAAGAATCATTTGCAAGTCTGAAACACAGCCTTGCATCAACTACATTGTCTAAAGTAGATTTCTCAGTCCCATTCGTGGTCGAGACAGACGCATCTGCCTTTGCGATCGGTGCTACTTTGTCTCAAAATTTTAAACCAGTCGCATTCTTATCACGTACTCTGGATAAGAACGCAATGAAATATGCAGCTGTTGAGAAAGAGGCACTAGCCATAGTAGAATCTATAAGATACTGGCGTCACTATTTATCCTGTAGACATTTCACCGTTCTGACGGATCAACAATCCGTGGCATTTTTGTTCTCAAATAACCATTACAGTAAGATCAAAAATGACAAAATCAATCGTTGGAGAATAGAATTGTCCGAATATCAGTTCGACGTGTCATATCGATGCGGCAAAGAAAATCAGGTAGCTGACGCTATGTCTCGAATTGCTTTAGGATCAGTCACGAGTGATTTAAAAGAACTCGAAAGGATGCATGATCATTTGTGTCACCCTGGGGTAACAAGGATGTGGCACTATGTACGTCATCGAAATTTTCCGTATTCTATTGAAGATGTTAGAAAAGTCATCAAAGGTTGTCCTAGCTGCTACGAATTGAAACCTCACTTTTGTAAACGGCCTCGAAGTACCATGATTAAAGCCAGTAAACCATGGGAGCGTTTGTCCTTAGATTTTAAAGGCCCGCTGCCCAGCTCGAGTAAGAAAAGATATATTTTATCTATAGTAGATGAATATAGCCGATTTCCCTTTGGATTTCCCTGTGCTGACACCAGTTCTCGATCGGTAATTCAGTGTCTTGAGTCGTTGTTCGCATTATTTGGCACGCCTGAGAATATCCATACCGATCGGGGTACTTCTTTCACGTCAGTAGAGTTCCGTAAATATTTATTGACATTGGGAATCACGCTATCATATTCCACTCCCTACCATCCTACTTCAAATGGCCAGATTGAGCGCTATAACGGGTTGATATGGAACGCGATACGGTTGTATCATAATAATAAGATTCCAATCGAACGGTGGGAAACAACACTTCCAAAGGCACTTCATTCGATCAGATCTCTTTTATGCACTTCGACTAATGAAACGCCTCATGAACGTATATTCAAACTCAATCGCAGATCAGCTAAGGGAGTCAGCTTACCTGAGTGGTTAATCAATCATGGACCTATATTTGTAAAGAATTTCAACCGTATTAGTAAAAACGATCCACTTGTAGATCGCGCAGAGCTTATTCATGCCAACGAGAACTACGCTCTAGTTCGATACCCTAATGGAAAAGAGACTCACATTTCAACTCAATATCTAGCTCCCAATAACTGTAATCAAAATGTATTCGAAGAATCCAACATATCTCAAAATTGCCAGATCGACGATTCACCCCCTGCAATGTTTACTTCGGATATCCACAATTTACAAACAGAGGTGGATTCAAATAACAGTGCTACAAGCTCAGCGTCGCATATACCTAATGAGAATTATGATCTGAATAAAGTTCACGATTGTCAAGAGCAACAAGTAGATCTACAGCAGATCCCGTCAATGGAATTTCGACGATCGACACGTATGCGTCGATCACCGAACTATTTGTCGGATTATATCGTTGGGAGAATGTACTGATATTTATTTGTTATGTTTTCAGATGTTCGCATAAAGCCTTTTGTTGTTGTTCGCCTTGGTTCAAACACGTTTTTTTAACGAAAAAACGAATTTATTTGACAAAGACACTGCAAAATCATAACAAAAGTAACAATGAAAAAAATTTATCTGAGACACCATAAGCTAGCCCGCACGAGAGCTATTCCAATGGAACGTCTGAATCGGCCAATCACGTCACTGTAACGGCACTCTCTTCTCACCGCTACGTCTTTTGCTAAGCGTTTTACCAACTGTTCTGCCTCATCCCCTAATCCACCTTGTATTGACAAAATAACTGGTATAAAAGCTGCTCTTTCGATCTTGGATATCCGTTCGGAGTACTTAGCCTTTTTTCGATTCTCGTTATAACTGAACGCTGATCGTGGAGTCATTGTGGCATAGGAACGAGCATGTGTATTGAATACAGAAATGTCCAGGTAGGACCGCTCAGACGGGACGCCAAACAACCCCGAACACAAGACGTCAAGACGTGCATTGCGATCTAGTGTAGTGGAAGAAGAATCGAATTGAATAGTTGGATCAACGGGAGAAAGCAGTGGCTCAGTTGTAGTTGATGAACACACCTCTGAAGTTAATTTGGCGAGCATGTCTCTGATCACATTGTGCCTTCCTATTGATTTCCCTCCGCATTTGCAAGATAATGAATGAACAACACTAAGAACTTCCCCACATACACATTTGCCTGAAGTATTTAAAATTTGCCACCCATATCTGACAGAGAGACCATCGGAAAATTCTTGATTGCTTAAGCGAAACTTAGGATCATCACTAGGGCGAGCAGATAGCCAGGTCGACGCGCCCTTTCGAGCTGCATGCTTTAAAATTACCTGTTTGCAGTCGTCCACTGAATTTAACAGTGACGAAAATTTTTCGGCAGCCCGGAGATTCTTTAGTTTTCTAATTTCAACTATTGACTGCTTCTGGATGGTATCAATGTCGCCTCCGAGACCTAACTCAAATAAGGGCTTACATAGCAAAGAAGAATATTCCCATTCAGATTTGGTATTCTCATATGGATTTGATATCCCCAAACCTCCCATTGAGAAAGGCAGACTTGCTACATTGCGCCAACACTTCTGTAAATTAAAACCAGTTATTTTGGGGATTATTTTATTCTGTATGAAATCTTATAATAATGAGACAATTTATTATACCTCTTTACCTTTCGGTACTGGGTAAACAAAATAAATACACCAAAAGTTTATCAATTTTATAAGTTGTATTTCAAAATCTTCTCCTACTGTCAATATCGGATAGTGACAGATTTTTTTAAATTGGGCAAGTAAAGATATGCAGGTTAGATGCGCATTCATTTTTGCAAAAAAAACACAAATGCACAAAGAGCACCGTGCATGTACTGGAATTCTAATAGCGCAGAATTTATCGTGATATCCATGGACAGATGCTCTCCAGATCAGCGGTCTTTTTCTTGCACAGGGTTCTCTCCATTTAGTCTGTAAGAATGCCGGAGTAAGATAAAATTCAGAATCCAATGAAATCGTATTTCGAAAGAACATGTTCATGTTACTAGTAAATGATGCAGTGTGTTCAAGATTAAATGTTGAGCAGATGTATTTAGAGCAAGGTTCTAACGATGATAGTATCGATATAACCGATGAAGAACATTTTGGTGAGACTCCAACAATTCGCTTCACGAATCTCCATTGACACTTGTCCAACTGCTGAAAATTGAAGGGACTTAAATCCGACCAGATAACTGGCAAATCATATGGAACTATGGGAAGCAACATACTTCGAAAATACCGGAGGGCTCCTGAGAAAGATAAATAACCTAACTTTGTTGCATAAGAGGTTGCTACAACTAATTTCGAGGATTTACGATGTAGGTGTTCAGTAAATGACCATTACGACGAAAGTAATACTCCCAAATAATTGTAACTATTGCAGAATTCTAAATCTACATTGCCTATTCTCAGCATGTCACATCGACGTAATGGTCCACCTAACCGAAATTTAAAAGTTTTCGATTTATTTACATTCAGCGTCAACTGATTTGATAAACAATAGGATGACAAATCATCTAACGCACTTTGAGCGGATAAAAGATCTTTGGCTAATATTACTAGATCGTCGGCATAGAGGGTACAAGAGACTTCATTCGATGCATGACGAAGATGCATAGGCAAATCCATAACAAAAAAAGAAAATAATATAGGGCTGAGTAAATCTCCCTGTAAAACACCGCGATTAGCAAAAAAGAAATCAGAGGTGTTGATACCATCAGATACTTTAAGGCAATTAGGCTGAAGCACAGAATAAATAAGATAAAAAATGCGACCACTAACGGACACTCTGGTGGAAAGTTTATCAAGTAACAAAGAACGATTTACTGTGTCAAATGCTCGCTCAAAGTCAACAAAAGTAGCATACAACGGTCTACGATTAGCGAAACAATTGGTGACTTCGTCACGGACATACTTTATTGCATCGGACGTTGACCTTTTCGGGCGGAATCCATACTGCTCCGTAGGTAAGAGATACTCGCGAAACTTAATAAGGCGCATATACGTTATGAGTCAATAACTTATAACTGTGATTCAATATCGCAATCCCACTGTACGCATCCAGTGAATCATAGTCACCTTTACCCTTATGCAGGATCTTAATTACACCGTCGCGCCACGAAATCGGAAACGGATGACCTGCAAGAAGTAGATTGAAAAGTTCTGTCCAGTAGTCTATCAAAATATCGATAGTCGACTAACTGTTCTACGCATAATTGATCTAACCCGGCAGCTTTATGATCTTTTAAGATTGATAGGGATCTTACGACTTCAAATGGCGTAAAAGGTAAATTCAGAGGATCTGAACCGTATATTGAATTTATGCATGAAACTGAAGATAAACGTACAGGCATGTCTTCTAATATTGAATGGCGCAAAATAGATTGGAAGTGTGATTTCCAATTTTCTATTTGAATCCTGGAAGATGTTCCAATGTTAGCTTTCTTAAGTATCCAGGATTCATTTCTTAGGATGCATTCATTATATTGTGTATTGTGTTTAATCGCATGTTGACGAGTAATCTGTCGTAATACTCTGTCTGCATTAGGACCTATGTTTCCCAGCGCCGAAAACGTGAGAGGGTGAAACCCGGAACACTCGATTTTTGCTACTCGTTCAGCATATTTGGATCGTTTTCTATTCTCGTGATAGTTATGCGAATCATTCATCCGTTGGGAATACGATGAGGCAAGCGGATTAAAAACACACACGTCCATAAAGGACCGCTCCATCGTTGTTCCAAATAGATTATTGCATGCTATATCTAATCGAGCCGACCTGGCTGTGGTTGTATTGATGTTATCAAATATCATTGAGTCTGGTACTGGTATGAGTAACTGTTCAATAGTAACACTGGCACACACATCACGAAGTGCTACTGCGATCTTGTCTCTTATTGTGTTATGTCGTATAAAGTGTATTCCACCAACTTGACATGAGAGTGCGTGTGTGATATTGAAGTTCTGTCCACAAATACATTTTGATGGAGTGTTTACTGGTTTTCATCCATATCTTGCTGATATCGCGTCCTGGAATTGTTGCTTCGATAAGTATCGACCAGTTTGTGTAGCGGGATAAGTACTGAAGCCATCACGAGGTTCCAGAATTATTAGTGATATGTTTGATATTCTCCTTTACTATACTTGTTAATTCATCCAATACTTGCATTTGTATTTCTTTAAACCGCAATTGTTTTTCCTCCTTTATTTGCAGGGCGATTTGAGACTGACTATTTTCCCATTGTGAGCAATCTAGGTCGTTCATTGGTGCACACATTCGTAGTGAAGATGTGTATTCTTCTAACGTGTTTGAGCTAGATTTATTCACTCCCAATCCACCTAGTTTAATTGGTAGCTGAACAATTGTCTCCCATTTTGAATGTAAATTACTTTGCCCGGTTATCTCTCGCAATAGATCTCTAAATACTATTGAGTCTAGTTCTTCTAGCCATTGAGAATCGAGTGGGGTTGTTCTTCTCAGGTGCGTCCATCTGAACTGTAGACTCTTGATAAGCAGTATGAAAGCTGAGTGGCTATATATGAGAGCTATATCTCTTAAAAGTTTGATCTGTTGTACCCAATCATTTGCAGTTTGCTTAATCATTTCTTCAATGTAGTCCGCTTGACCGATAAAGCTGCCAAGTATCTTCACCCCTGTTGTAACAACTTGAACATTATTGTGCCTAAAGAATGATGCCTATTTATATTTATTTGTTGGGTGGATGAGCAGGGTGCATTTCGAGGGATTGATGTAGTATCCAAATCCATGGCTTATTTCTTGCAGGTTATTCCATAGGGAAATCAAATGTTCGTAGGTCCCAACACAAGTGGCATCATCTGCGTACCACTGATGCATTATCTCGGGAACCTTATTTTGTAATTCTGTGATGAGCGGCAGAGAGGCAGCTGCGTATGCAGCCATCGCGAGAGGGTCGCCTTGTGTGAACCCTTCCTCCGAGCATAATAACTCTTTCTCCAATGTCATGGATGTGGGTGATGAGTAACAATTACTCAGTATAGTCGTCATCGACGGGCATATATTGTTCATGTTTTGAAGAGCTGTTTGTCTATTCACACAATTAAATGCGTTTTTTGCGTCTAATTGAAGAATACATTTATCATTCGATTTTTCAAATTCTCTTCTAATCGAATAAATTGCTGATTCAATACCACATCGTTGTCCTGCACAAAGTTGAACTTTACCCGCGACCTTAATCAACTCACCGCGAATGCGCTTGGAGATTACTTTTCCAACAATTCGACGCAGCACTTCTCCGATTCCTATGGGGCGAATACCGTGGCACTTATCCAATGGTATCAACCTGCATACTTTAAAAGCTTCAAGGTGAATATTATTTATTCGTGTTGTTGCGATGCGTATTGCGAAATCTGCAACCTTCTCAGCTAGTTGCTTTGACTCATTACCGTGCTGTGTCAGTAGTTCGCGCCACATCTTTGCATCCATCCCGGATGGTCCAGGGGATCCGTGTGTTTTCCTGGAGGCAGCTATTACATCATCGAGTGTGATATCATGAAATATGATATTATTGTGCAATGAACATCCATTATGCGATGAGCGAAGAATGCAATTTTGATCTACTTGAGCTTGTTTTGGATGTAAATCCTTCAATTTATCAAGAATAGTACATCCTTCAAATTGTTCAGACGTGTCTAGTATTTTTAAGATTTGGCCATTAGACTTCGGCAATCTTGTGGCGTTTCCGAATTTCCCATTCCGCGTGAGTCTAATTATGTTCCGGATTATAGCAGACCTGGTGTTTGCTTTGTGTCGGGATTGCGCCTTGCTTTTGGTTTGCAGGAATACAGCCTCCGAGAGAAGTGTATCTAGGTAACGCTCCTTCCATAATTGCAAACGGTGAGTGAGTGTTTTTCTTATAATACTTACTTTATTCGAACTGATCCTTTGTAATAAAAGATGAGATAGGATAGTTATCATCTTTAAAGCTGTACATGCTTTTGTTGAATTTGAATTGAATTTCTCCAGAAGATCAGATATTATCGAGATAATCTGCTTTGCATTGTTGCATTTTGGTAAGTGTATTAAGTTTGGCTTCCAGTGGATTACAATGTCGTATATTGTGTCTAGTGTAATATATTCACTGGGCCTTTCCGGATTTACATAGTCTGTAGAATCGCGCGATCTGTGTTGTGATGCAGGATGTTGTCCATCATTTGAAACTTGATCGTGTAATTTGACATTAGTATTTGTCGGTTGAGCAGCGTTATGTGATGGTTGTATACTAGGCTGTGTAACACATATTCTATTACAACAGTTCAAAGCCGAACAATTTATACAAGGCTTTCCTGCTCGTGCGCACTTGCAACCCTTGCATTTCGCTGCTTGGCCGTTGCACGTACAGCATCTCGCGATGCTTGCCGGATTATTGCTGCACTGGTGGTTTACATATTACACGTCGAGATGATACAACATCTCGATCGAGATGTTGTTATCTTCAAGCTGACACAGGCGTCGTTTAAAATCAATAACATTTCAACATTCCTGGCCAGTGTCTACATCACCTAATTGGAAAATAACTTCAAAATCGCCAATGTTAGATTCGTTAACGGCAAAATAGCAAATTTATTATATCGTATTAAATATTGAATTTTGCCGCAAAATAGGATATTTATTAATATATCCTATTTTGCCGTTAACGAATCTAACATTGGCGATTTTGAAGTTATTTTCCAATTAGGTGATGTAGACACTGGCCAGGAATGTTGAAATGTTATTGATTTTAAACGACGCCTGTGTCAGCTTGAAGATAACAACATCTCGATCGAGATGTTGTATCATCTCGATCGTGATGCAAAAATTTAATGGTTAATATATAAATAATAATAATTTTTTAATAAAGATAATTTATTTACAAAGCCAGCGCAATTGAGTCACAAATAAAAAATATTACTCTTAACAATGTTTATTATATTCTTCTTGATTTTGTATCACCATAGTTCACGTGCAACAAAAATTTTCACTATTGGTGAACGAAAGCAGCGTGAAACCATTTTTGCTGTACATATGCTCAAATTATTTCGCAACTCAGAAATCATATCAGCGTAGGATTCGCCACTATTGACAGATAGTTTATGTGTTAGTGTTCGTAGCAAACCAGAAGCAGATGGCCCAATTGCACCATTGGTCGCCATCATAAAGAGACAGAAATTACTACGCTCAATGTCAATTATTCTTTCCTCGTATTTTGAACGTTTTCTCTTCTCATGGTAATGAAATACCGACTCTATTGATTTCGATTGAGAGGATGAAGCATGATTATTAAATAAAGTGACGTCAACAAATGTCCGCTCCATCCTTTCTCCGAACAAGCCACTGCATACTATATCTGCACGCGCTGCACCATCATGTGTTATCACTGCTGATGTAAATATATGATTTGTAGGAACGGGGTTCAACTGTGGTTCTACTCCAACACTTTTGCACACCTGCGTGAGTTTTGCAGTCAAAATGTCACGAATCTCGTTATGTCGTATGATCGGAATAGCGCCTCTTCTACACGATAACGCATGTGTTGTCGATAAGTCCTCCTCACACGCACACTTCGTGGGAAGGTTGTCTGGAGTCCAGTTATAGCGAGCTGCTAAAGCATCGTTGAATTCATCATTAGATAGGTGCCAACCTTTGAACTAATCGGTCTTGTTGTTAACCAATTTGATGCCCCTTTCATACTCGCGTAATCCAGCAACATCTCCAATTCTGGTGATGTGTCTGTTATCCCTTGTTTTAATTTCTTCAATTTTCTTTCATTTACTATCTTTATGTTTTCCCAAATATCAAGTTCAGGTTCTGAATGGCTGGACAACTCCATATTGACTGATAGCTGTAATGAACACTTGTACTGATCCTCACTATCCTCAACCGAATCTCGAATTCCTAACCCTCCACTCGATATGGGTAGCGCATATACCATTTCAAAAACATGTGACATATTCTTATTGGTTAATGCTTTCACTAATGTCTGGAATATCTCGTTCGCAATTTCTCCAACGAGAAGCGAGTGCATTTAGTTGTCCTCAATAAATGCAGCCATTTAAATTGCGCTCTATATATAAATGCACAATATGCAGAATGAACATCAACCGATGCAACATCAACCAAACTGTGAATCAATCTTACCCAATCCAAAATTCGCTTGTTGAGTGTCAAGTCCATAAAATCCGATGAACCTATCATTGATCCCAGAACGACCAATCCGTTATACACCGTTGATACGTGCATGATAGGACAACCTTGCACTAGGTTCGTTTGCGCACCTTGATGAAGTAAAAGCTTTGACTTTTCTGCATTTATGAAATAACCATATTCTGGTCCATGTTCTTCAAGCCAGTCCCAAATCCCCTTCAATTCATCGACACTTCCCACAAATGACGCGTCATCTGCATACCACCTTTGAAATATACCTGGTATCATGGTTTTTATTCGAGAAATCATTGCAAGTGATGACACTGCAAATGCAGCCATGGCAAGTGGGTCTCCCTGTGTCAGACCCTCATTCGCCTTCAAAACCACACCATCACCTATAAGCAAAGTCTGTCCAGTATACGTGTTCTGTAGAATGACAGATAACGCAGGACATATTATTTTAACGTTTTGAAGTAATACGTTTCTGTTCACAAGATTAAATGCATTCTTTGCATCGACGGCTAGTAATCCAAATGACTGATTCGAAAAGAATTTGCTTCTAATACTATGTATCGCGAATTCAATGCCTGCTTTTTGACCTGCACATAACTGTTCCACTCCTGCTACAGATTTCAAACTCTCATTTGCCACTTGGAGGATAACTTTTCCAACTAGTCTTCTCACCACTTCACCTACCCCGATCGGCCGTATTCCAGGATTTTTGTTTAGCGCAACAACTCGACACGCAGTAAAGGCTTCCATATGTTCAGGCAAAATACGTTCCGTCGCTATTCTTATTGCAAGATAAGCTAAGACATTTGCTAAATTTTTCGGAATGACTCTTAAAGGATGTTAGCATCAGTCGTAGCATTGTTGAAATCATACCAGAGGGGCCTCCCCCTCCGTGAATTTTCTTTGCGTTCGAAAGGATGTGTGCATTGTCAATCACTGTGAACTCAACAGGGTGATGCGGGACACAACCCAACAGGTTTTCTGTCAAACATGCTTCCGCATGTATACCGCTTGCAGGAGGGTGCAATTTAGAAATATGATCCTTAACTAGGATACCATTGTGGTATCACATTTAATTACTTTATCATTTATATTTAACTTTACCTACTATTTGTAGATTCGTGAATAAAAGCCATTTATTCTCTCTGGTTATCACAATTTTATTCACGAATTGTCTTGATGGATACTCTGTTCAAGCCGGATACACTCAAACTAACGACAGACTGTCCTGAAGCAGAACGCGAATAGCGTCACTGGCGATATCGCTTCGAAACATTTATCAAACGCATCAAAATGGATTCACAAGATGACAAACTTGATCTCCTGAAAATCTCAATTTCCGCTCAATTATTCGACAAGATTGACGAGTGCCTGGATTATGATTCAGCAATGGATGTCCTCGACAAAGCATTCATAAAATCTACAAATTCGGTTTACAAATGACATTTACTGTGTTCTGCACGACAAACTCTCGATGAATCGATATCTAACTATGTGGATCGTCTTGAAACACTTGCGCGACAATGCACCTTCAAAGATGTGAAAGCTAAGGAGCTGCGCGATATTCTTATTTGCAATTCATTTATTACGGGTTTACAATCGAACGAGATTCTTCAACGCATACTCGAGACTAATGACATCGACAACTTCAAGCCTCCAAAAACTGCCCTCATCAGAGCGACACGACCTTTCGAAATAATTTCACTTGACTTTAAAGGTCCTTTGCCCAGTTCATCAGGCAAGAAATATTTGCTTACAGCCGTCGATGAATATTCTTGTTATCCCTTTGGATTTGCATGCCGTGATATGTCCGCTCAAACAGTGATAAATTGCCTGCGTGGTATAGTGACAATATTTGGTCCACCTGAATTTGTACATTCCGATCGCGGGTCATCCTTCATGTCGAAAGAATTCTCTGATTATCTGGAGAGTATTGGCACGGTAGCAAGTCACTCTTCTCCGTACAATCCGTTAGGCAACGGACAGATCGAACGCTATAACGGTATATTATGGAGCGCTGTACTTTTGCGGCTTAGAGACTACAATCGTACGGTTGCTGCTTGGGAAACGGTCCTCGCTGAAAGCCTTCAATCTATTCGAGGACTATTATGCATCTCAACTGGCTCGACACCTCATGATCGAATCTTTAACTTCTCTAGACGCCCATTAATTAAATTCAATTTACCAGAATGGCTCCGTCGTCCCGGATCTGTATTCGTGCGAAACTTCTACAAACACGACAAATACGACGATAAATTGCTCAAAGCTAAACTGATAAACGCGAATCCAAACACGGCTCATATCGAACTTCCATCTGGGAAAGAAGCAAATATTTCAACTCGACACCTATCTCGTTATCCTTCAGAAACCTCCATTTACAAGGATCCAGACAGTTCGGATATTCGTAGTTCGGGATTGTCAAGGGACGGGGATGACGACTGTCAAGATAGCTTCGATAGGAACCAGCCAGACTATGAAGATGATAACAATAACGGAAAGCAATATGATGCCACTGACAATATCGATATGAACTTGAGTTCAAAGAGGACATCAATTCCTGAGGCAAACCATCATCCCGTGACAACTAGAGAATTCTACCGACGAAGTACAAGAAGTCGAAGAAGTCCTGCATACTTCCAAAACTATCACATGGGATGAATGTGGTATCACATTTAATTACTTTATCATTTATATTTAACTTTACCTACTATTTGTAGATTCGTGAATAAAAGCCATTTATTCTCTCTGGTTATCACAACCATCAACGCAATCATCCATGGAATATATTGGTTTCTGCGTTTCACTTTGCATAAGGAGTTTCAAAGCACTTTTTGTGTTACCAACCTTCATTCGAAAAGAAAATAGTTTTTTTGATAGCATGCCTCCCGGCAACTTTTGATCTTTTTGTAATCGCAATTTGTTTTGTAGGCACACACCTTCTTTGATGAGATCTGTAAATTTGTGCAGACTCCACATTTCTAACCTTCTTTCTAAAACTCGCCTGATTACTGCAACCTTTCTTGATGGTGGACGCTGTAGTATCAATTGACAAATGACTGATACTTTTTTAAAAGCCGTTGCTTCATTAGGTTTCTTGTATGCAAAATCTGCATATTTGCTCGTGAGTAAATCAATCAACCGATTGCTAGCCTCACATATCGGTGGCATTAACAAGTTTGGTCGCCATTTGCAAACCTCATCATATATG
The DNA here is from genome assembly GCA_012934845.2 of Pomphorhynchus laevis. Lineage (NCBI taxonomy): Eukaryota > Metazoa > Acanthocephala > Palaeacanthocephala > Echinorhynchida > Pomphorhynchidae > Pomphorhynchus > Pomphorhynchus laevis. The sequence goes on along the minus strand of WNNJ02003327.1, from coordinate 47,055 downwards.
ATTGAAATGCGTTCGTTGAAAGAAATTGCTGTATTGTCGAGAAGTGTGTATATGTTGTCATTCTGTTCTGAACTGCCCTGTGCAGTTCCCGACTGAGTAATTAGATTACCCTTTTGATTCACCTTTTGTTTAAAGATCAATTTATCCTCATTTCCATCATAAACTTGTTCGCGTGAGAAACAAACGATCGGATTTTGGTTTTTACAGTTTGGATATTTTTTTTACTATTTTTTTTAAATTATAATAAATTATTCAAAAATAAGACAGCTTAAAGGTTACCCTCTAATGGGTCCAAAGTGTCAATTCAAATTCTGATTTTTTAGTTCAAAGGGAGTTGATCGTACAAATCGACTTAGATTGGTGCGTCCTTATCGTGAATAAGAGTTCCTGGTTCCTGATACCTGTTTCGCATAGCCATCGATGTGAATTTTTTAATAAGGAGTGAAATCCTGGCTTTTTCTTGACGGATCAAATCGGAATATGAAAGGTTGTTGCTCGCTTTAAGTGAAGATATGCGCTTAAGTATCGAGTCCGCTATCTTTCCAATACCACCAACAGTTGAGAAAATCAACGGGTGAAACGAAGCATTTTCTATTTTCGCAATCCGCTCTGTATATTTTGCCTGCTTCCGATTTTCATGGTACTTGAAGGGATCCTTCATTGTATCCAAGGAATAAGACGGCGCTAGGTTGTTGAAAACGCATACGTCCATAAAGGACCGCTCCGTCAGATTCCCGAATAGGCCAGTACATCTTATATCTGATATTGCCTCTCTGTCCCGTGATGTGGCTTGAGATTCAAAAATGACTGTGTCTGGAACCGGGAGCAATACTGGTTCTGTACATACGAGTCGACAGGTTTCCTTGAGTGATCTAGCAATCTCGTTAGCGACACTGTTGTGACGAATGAAGTTGAAACAGCCTGTCTTGCATGAAAGTGCGTGTATTGTTGTTAGAGACACTCCACACGCACACTCACCCAAATAGCGATTCGGTTTCCAGTCGTATCTTATTGAAATCGCGTCGTGAAATTCCGAGAAGGATATGAACAAACCCTCAACAAACCCTGCTGTTAACCACGAGTAGGCACCTTTCATGCTGGCATTCCATAAAATTGTCTTTAAATCATTTTTAGAGTTACTAGTAATCTCCGTCACCATTCTGTTAAACTTTATTATGTTCATTTCTCTTATCTGCTTGACTACATTATGCTGAGTCGTTTCTAGGGGAACTTCTGAGTGGTCTCTATCTACACTAGCCCTATACATCATGCGTGATTTCTCGTATTCATTATTGCATTCTTGAGTATAGTCGACTATACCAAGTCCTCCATATCTGCATGGTAAAGCTACTATTCTACTTGACTCATCGTCGAGGCTGTTGATTCCCAGCATTCCCGGCAAAAGATTATAAAGTATCGCATTCTTTAAAGGTATTAGAAGACAATCTGCTAACTTCACATGTTCTAAGAATGTATGAAAATTTGTGTAGCAAAGCTTTGATTAGCAAAGTGTATCCGGCGAAGGCGTCTCTATCGGCAATCTGTTTCAGCTTTTCTATTTAACCTGACCAATTCGTTACTTTGTTGATTATCTCGGTTTCAACATATTGTTCGAGCCCAATCATGCTCCCAAGGTATTTGATTCCATCGCATCGAATATCTACACCATCATCCGCGAGTTCATCCAGACAATCAATATTACAGGTTTTGCCTGTCAATACAGTACAATTTGTTGAATTTGTTATGAATCCAAACGCGGGTCCTATTCGGTTAAGCTCTTTCCAGACCTTATTTATATCGCTTGGTTTGCCCACGCACGCTCCATCATCGGCGTACCAACAGTGTTTAGCGTTTGGAGCTACTTGTTTTAGTTTTCCTATTAGTGGCATCGAGGCTGCAGCGAATGCTGCCATGGCGAAAGGGTCCCCTTGTATGGAACCTTCTGTTGATTTTAATATTGAGTTATCCACCATCAGCATCGAAGGTTGAATGTAGGTATTGTGTAATATCGTCGATATTGCGGGACAGATGAACTTCATATTTTCCAGTGCCATTTTTCGGTTGCAGTTATTAAAGGCATTGGTTACATCTATTAGTAAGATGCATTCATCAGAAGATTGGCTAAACGTATCTCGAATCGTGTGAATAGCAATCTCTGTTCCACATCTTTGGCCTGCACAAAGTTGCGTAAAACCACATACACTCCTAACATCTTTTCCAATAAGTGACAACACAGTACGTCCCGCAATCCGTCTCAATACTTCTCCTACTCCAATGGGTCTAATCCCATTATGCTTTTCCAGCGGTATAAGGCGACTGACTGTGAACGCTTGTAAAGCTACTGGATTTAACTTTTCGCTTGAAATCTTTATTACAAATCTGCATTTCGCTGCGGCAAGACGTTTTGAGGCTAATCCATGTATTGTTAGAAATTTACGCCACTCATCTGCACATACTCCCGAATGCCCGGCAGATCCCTTGGCACTTTTGGACGCTTTAATTATATCATCAGGTGTGATATCGAAGAACTTTGTGTCGTGATGATCTACACAACCAGCCATCTTTTCTTTCAGAAGGTATTCTTCGTTCACCGTAGAGGCTCTTAGGTGGGGTTCTTCTAATTTTTCGAGTACCGTTTTGCCTTGAATTATTGTTTCAGCAGCCAAAACTCCTGAGTGTTGTCCTTTGTCTAGCAATCTTGATCCCTTTCCCTATTTTCCAAATTTAATCAATTTAACTGTTTTCTCGATCACGAAAGATTCTGGTAGCTTTTTATTTTGAATGTTATCCTTTCTCATTTTCTGTAGGTAAGATGCTTCGGACATAAGTTCGTCAAGTTTCAAATCTTTGAGTAATGTTAATCTTCTTTCTAGGGTTTTTCGTAGTAAGTTAACCTTCCGCGTTGGCGGCCTCTGCAATAGCAGTTGACATAGCATAGTAGATCGAACTAGAGGATCGTATGCGCATACATTTGACTGATTGAAATATTCGAAACATTCACTCAAAAGATCAATAAATTTCTGACTGGCGCCACATTTGGGAAGCGCAAAATGATTTGGGATCCATTTTATTACCTCCGTAAAACCAGTGCTCCAAAATAGATTCTGATTGGTAGCATAATTGATCGGTGACAAGGCACACGCGCTCGAGACTTCGGCGATAGAATCGACGTTTGTTGCATTATGCATTTCTAGCACTTTAGCGGTAGTATTTGCTCTAGGTTGATGAACAGGGTCATTGTATACAGTTTTCGTCTTTCTAGTACAGTTCGGAGCTCTGCAGTTTATGCAGTTCGAGCCTGCTTTTGCGCACCGGCAACCTTTGCATCTTGCTGCATCAGTGTTACAAGAGCAGCATGGTCTACTTGTAGACGGTTTGCCACGAGGCATTGTCACTCCCTCAGTGTAAGTAATGTAAGTAGTTGTTAGTTAGCAGCTAAGAATTTCAATTGTAATTTGTGTAATTTGATCTGGAAAGTCGATCTGGATAGTCGTTCTGGAAAGTTGATTGTAAGATGTTGTAATCAAGAAAATTTTTACAGTTTGAATAATAATATATTTTTTTAATTATTATTTATTACACGCAACAAGGTTACCCGCAAATGGGTCAAGCAATAAGTATTTATTAATTAATAAAACAGTTGATTATGCAATTAAATCAAATTTAACTTGGTTTGCCCCATCCCAGTTTGTTCGATGGAACTCGACTCCCTCTGATACAATTCGACGCTGCACGGCATAGGCAAGAAGCCACGGCGTGCTTTATGCGGCATATACATTCGTCGTAGGGGCTGTCGTGTTTCCCAGCTTGTTTGGTAGCAATTGTCTTTAATAGATTCAAGGCACTTCGGCCGACACCTCCGGAACATGAAAAGATCACAGGCATAAATGTACCTCGTTCAATGACCCTGATTCGTTCATCGTATTTCGCCCTTTTTCTTGATTCGTGGTATTCGAAAGCAGAAGCTACCGATTGGGAGTACGAATTGACATGATTGTTAAATATTGCGACGTCTATATACGCCCGCTCAAAACGCCTCCAAGTAAGACCTATACAAGCAATGTCCAATCGCGCTTCTTCCTTACGACTTGTCGTTGAACGTTCGAACGAGACGGACTCATCCACCCTCTGCAGCAATGGTTCGATCTCGACGCCATGGAATACGTCTGCGAGTTCCTCCGCGATTAAGTTTCTAACCTCATTATGCCGAATAATGGACTGACTTCCATGTTTACATGATAGTAGGTGGTTTAGGTTAGAGTTTGCCCCACATTGACACTTGGTATTCGTTACATCTTTTGGTTCCCAACCGTATCTAGTTGCCATTCCATCTCTGAATTCGTTTGGATTAAGATCAAAGTGTTCATTCTTCAGTGGCAACGCGCTTACCCACGAAGAAGCACCAGGTGCGGTCGCAAAGCTTATTGCTCTTGTGAATGTACTGTTCAGTAGTGGTTTTACACTCAACAACTTGTTCTCGAACAATTCCTTTTTTCTTTTGTGATAAGAGCGGATAACTCTTTTTGCGTTCTTCGTAATTCGTTGCCTTTCAGTCCAGTAGAGTATGAGTCTGAAAAGCGTTGCGACGCATTTAATTCTTGTTCGCCTGTGGTGGTAGGATCCATTATACCGATTCCGCCTAGTCTTGTTGGTAATGTAAGCACACCAATCGTCGCCTCATCTAGGTCTTGATTCATGATCGCGGGAAGCAGTCGTCTTAATATCGCATCACTTAGAGGGATTGTGTCATAAGTTTGACTTGGGGTTGTTCGTAGAAAGTGAAGCCATTTCCACTGTGCAGAATGTCTTAAACCGGCGAATGCTACTTGAGGATCATATTTGGACACTTTAAACAGTCAATCAATAAGAGTCACCCATTCGGATATATGTTGTCTAGTTTTTATGCTTACGTATTCCTGAGTACCAATCACTGATCCAAGGATTTTTAAGCCGTTGAACTTTATTTGTATTCCATCAAATGCTTCGATGTTGCATGATGGCATGTTATGAAAAAGCAATTGTGTTTTTTTGACGTTGACATGATACCCGAAAGACGGACCCACACTCTTCAACAATGTCTATACTTTAGAGAGATCTTCTGGCGTACCGATAAAATTGGCATCATCAACATACCACTTCTGTGTCACCATGGGACAACGTTTGCTCATCAGTTTGATCAATTGTATTGACGCCATTGCAAACGCTGTTATCGCCAACGGATCGCCCTGAGTGACGCCCTCGCGAGAATATAGTACATCATCGTCTAATATTAGTTGCGCATCAATCGAATATACATTCTGTAAAATCTGAGCTAAGGCTGGACAAGTATATTGCATATTGTGTATAACCATACGCCTATTGATGCTATTGAATGCGTTTTTTGCGTCTACGACCATTATCCCGAAGTTTTGATTATCCGTGTACTTTTCTCTAAGTGAATGAACTATATGTTCCAATCCGCTTCGTTGTGAGGCACACATCTGTGTGGATCCTGCGGCATCTTGTAAATCATGTTTTAAGTTATTGAGAATTGCCTTGCCTACGATACGTCGTACAACGTCCGCTACTCCTATCGGTCTCACAGCTCCATTGTCTTTAGCCAAAGCAATCAACCTACATGCCACGAAGCCTTCCATGATCGTTGGATCAACGCTTTCGGAGGCTATATGCTTTGTAAACTCAGCAAAGGCTTCCGTCAGATTTTTTGAATATCTGGAAAACCTAGTGAGCAAACTTCGCCATGCTACCGAATCAAGTCCTGATGGTCCTGCACCGCCTGATGTCTTCTTTGCTGCGCGTATTATAGACTCACCATCGATGTCAAGAAATAACGAAGCGTGATGATCTCGAGCTTCAGGTATCCTCTCATGGAGGAGAACCTGATCTTCTGCATCGGCTGAATCAGGATGTAATGACTGGAGAGTTTCTCTTACAGTCAGTCCATTTACAATTGTATACATTGGTAAGACTGTGCCTCAGGACTTGCTTTCTAGGATCGATGCCGCAGCTCTTACTTTTCCGAAGGACATCATACGACAGTACATTTTAATCCATTCATGTTCTTTTGTACCTTCATTCGATTTATGGTTTCCTATACGTTCCTGAATTATTCGAGCTTCATTATATAGTTCGTTTATTTTGCCCTCTTTCCATAGTCGTATTCTCCGCTCCAGAACTTTACGGTTCTCTGATATTTTACTCGTTGGAAGCTTTTGAAACACGCACCTTGTGAAAATTTTAGCGGCTTTCAAACAGAAGCTATCTGGATGTTCCCGATCAACCGCACTTTTGTAAAAAGTCGCCAAAATGTCTATCGATGTGTTGCTCGCATTACATTTCGGGAGGACCATTGCGTTTGGCCTCCAGTGTATGACTTCTTCGTAAATTTTAATTTACGTCATTTCTTTTGATGTAGTCTGTACATGCCGACATGATGTTATCGTCACGTGGTCTGTACATTCTTTTAATTCTTCATTCCTTTTATATATGACTTGATTGTTCAACGTTGTTTTAATGTGATTGATGCAGTTTTTTGCAGCACAATTTACACAAGGTCGTCCTGTCTTTGCGCATTTACAACTTTTGCAACGTGCAGCTTGTCCATTACATGAACATCATTTGTTTTCACTCGAAGGTTGTCCCCGTGTCATGAATTGTATAAAAATTCGTGATAAGTACTATCTGTCAGCTGTACTTCTTTCGCGTTGCAAATTTGTATGTTATTTTATTGTATAGAATGTAAAGCTGGACGATCTGAAAGCCGGACGATCTGAAAACTGGACGATCTGACAGCTGGACGATTGTATGTATATTAGATCTTGTATTTACTTTAGATCTCAAACTTTTTTAATGATAATAATAATCTAAATGATTAATAATAATCTAATAATCTACATAATCTAAAAAATATATTTTTTAAGGTGGCAAATGCGTGCCAGCGCACGCTTACATGACCACAACAAAGCAAAAATGTAAATCATGTGTCGGGAAGGTGTTTATCTACCCAGCAGATGTTGTTGTTGGCTGTTAGCTTCACTCGTTGGATCCAAAACTGAATTCGTCATATAGAAGCTAAATCCAGATGTGCGGAATGAAACAACGACATGGATTCTGAATTAAATTCGTAAAGTATTCATTGTAGTTGCCGATATAAATTAGCTTTAATCAACGAACTGCAGGGTCCATGTCAATTCTAAACGACCACTTTACCACTGAAGTGATGGATTACTTGTCAACATTCATTAGTATCCACTGATCGTTTCGGTTGTTTGTGTAACAATAAAATAAGGCATTTCCAACACGTTGCTTTAAAGTCTGAGGCTTTCGCTCTCGAACCAGAACATTTGATTTACAGATCATCCTTTTGATTCGCAGACCATGTGTTGTGGAACGCATTGCCTCACGACATCATGACTACGTTATCATTGAGCCAATACAAAGCCGTGGTCAACACTTGGATAAGACACGCTGATCAAGGCAACATTGGAAGTTCTTTATCCTTAGTTTGGGTGTAATTGATATGTTTGTTTCATGTGTTGTAATGTACGATAAGCGGGCAAACGACCTTTTTGGTCGTTTTGCCCGCTTATCAAAGGTTACTCATCAAAGGTTATTGCTGAATGTTCGTTTTACTGGTTGGATTATAAAATGGATTTTATCTTAAGAAGTAGAACATGGGTGTACGGTATAAAACATCGGCCAGGATTCCGAATGGAAATCATTATATATTCAATTTGTATGCTACTTTGCATACAAATTAGCTTTGTTGTTAATGAAGCTTAAATTTTAAAATTTTACATCTTTCTAATTTTTTGATCAAATTTATTTATGAATCTTTTAGATCTTATGGACTTCTACAAAAACGTATTTATCTGGACTTAACTTTAAAATTTATAATCTATTGTATTACGCCATAGTTTTTTAAAATTTTATAGGATTCTTCTTAAGATTATTTTGATCGCTAATAGATTAAATATTTTCCGCTGATTCTGCTGTTATTAAGTTGACCATATCTATAACTGTCTTCTAACTAACCTTAGTTGTGCCTTCTAAATAACCTATGTTGTTAAATATAATTTTTAATGTCATTTTGGACTATTTTAGATGGCAACCACTGATTTTTCTTATGATGTACAGGAAGCTATGGTTAAGAAGTATCGTGGGTATGTAGATTCCATTAAATATATTTTTTGTACAAAATCCTTTCCCATGTTATCTTCGTACAATAGACTTAAAAAAAACTTAAAATCGGAAATTTAGCAACACACTGCTCTACGGAAAAGCAGCTTTCCCCATGACATCCTTCATCCATAATTTCTTGTTGAATTCGTTGATATCGCTACTGCACACTGTTGACTCTCCCAGTCTATTCCACAGAGATACAACTCGCCGATCAAATTGGACAGCTCGTGATTTTCTTATCCTTTCACATCGCAGGGTTTAACCATGGCATCGAGGGATATTGGATGAGCGCAAATGAAGGCAATCTCGAAGTGGATTATCCAAGCTAGCTTGGTAGCTCTATGAAGTACCCTCTCTGAACTAATATGTTCTTTTGAATTTTGGGAATACACACACGGCGCAGCATATAGAAGACGGCTCAACACATATTATCACTTCAGTTTATACGAGACATATGTGCAATGATTTATTGCAGTAATGGCGAATGATCCATGCCTTCCCTGGTTATCCTTCGGAATCCATGATCTTCCGAACCATAGAGGTCACTCTTCGTCAGTTGTTCAGTCACCCGGGAACTTCTCTCCACACTTTCGATTATAACACAAAGCGATCAATCGTATGGAACTGTTTGCCGAATTTGATCGTGTATGCAACACATTATAAAGCATTTCATAGCCAGCTGAGCATGTTGATAAAAAGAGAAGAAATATCGAAGGAACTATACAACTATACTTGACAACCACCATTATTGAACTTTTTTCATTATTGAACTTTGTTTTTTATTTATTTTATACTGTGACAAACAAAATGACCCTTTCAGAAATGACGTGTTATATCTGAAATAACATGTAGCGTGTTTTCTTTTATTTACCTGTTCAATTATTTCAAGCAAATTCGACAGACGCCTTGAGAAAATATGTAAGACATAATGCAGTTCATATTGATTTGACTGAACTATTGTTTAATTATTGAGAACAGGTAATTGATTGACGGTGGAGGTTAAGAATAAATCGAATAAATAGAATAATTTATAACTAGACAAACAAATATTTTTGCACCAAGCTATTCGCAGTAATAGCAACAACCCGAAAAAACTAACCCTTGCCACTCACATATAGACTAAACATTAGTCAAACTGCACTGGTGAATCCCTAACACCTGCCACCCACATAGGAAAAACGGCGATCAAACTAACACAACCTAAAAAATCATTATTCTGATTGGCACAATTCTCAATGAAACCAATCGCATTGACACCTTTCCATCGATACATTCGACCGACACTATTCATCATAACACCATCTGCACCGACACCATTATTCAACCAAAGAGTTGCGACTCAAAAGCAACAAACCACTCAGAACCATACCATGCGTCATTCTCGAGACAAAATCACAACAAACCAACACTAACCAACACCATTATCACCAGCAAACACCACCACCATTAACATCAACAATGCGTTTCAGCTGTTGAGATTAAACTGTAAATATATAAATTTTACTAATTTATATGAACGAAGAAATTCACGAAATATTTCGATAGCTCCTGCCATCATCTGAAAAATTACAAATAGTTTATCCAGTTCTAATAAACTGTTTGTAATTTTCGTGAAGATGATAGCAGGGCCGATGGAAATATTATGTGAATTTTTGGAATAAAACTAATTTCTTCGTTCATGCAAATTTATAAATTACAAAGAAGATAAAGAGAGAAAAGCATTCATACTTGCAATTTAGTTCTGTAGATTTATTCTGATTCAAGACACTCTTTTGATTCATTTATGCTGATAGATTGTAGGAACTGACAAGCGATTATTACGAAACGATTAATACTCTTTATCAGGTATAGGCAAGATTGAGCATTTTGGTGTCTATATTTTCATCTTGTTCTGACCTGAAGTACCTGTTAAATTGATAAAATGTAATAATTTGAAGTAATTATTGTACGAATATCATAACTATTCTTCTAGCGGCGAGCAGGATCCGACCAGGCCGGCGATTGCCCATATGTTATTTTTATAATATTAAATTAGTATCTATGTAATTGTTGTATCGATCACTCATTATAGACTTGCGAAATACAGTTTGAATCGTTTTTATTGGAGCTTTCGACCAAACGGTCCTTGTCAACAGATAAAAAAATCAAACAGAATTTTTTTATCTGTTGACAAGACCGTTTGGTCGAAAGCTCCAATAAAAACGATTCAAACTGTATTTCGCAAGTCTATAATGAGTGATGAATACAACAATCTAATCAAAGACTTGCACGCAACTATCTTTGTAATTTATTTATTATAATTTATATCTATATAATTTATGTTATTACGATATATATGATCTAATATAATATATATAATCTAATAATATTTATTTAGGAAATCTCTGTATGTTTTTTTCAATAAATTAGGATTCTCAATAAGTTAACGTATGACAATGCAGACAAACTGTTTACCGACCTAATTGAATTAATTCAAGCAAATCCAGACTGCACTGCCCGATTTGTTGATGAGGTACGATTGAATAGTAAATTTTGTTAGTTATATATGTACATTTTAGAATAATATTATACTTTACTTAAAACACACATTCTAGTCCATTTATTTTTCATATTTAAATGTAAACTAAATTTGATATTACTTTTTGTAAGGGGCTATATTTGACATCTAGAAAATTAAAGATTAAATTAAAGAAAATTAAACTATTTGAATTCTAGATCGTTTGTATAAGAAGTATTTAATAAGCTTATTAAGCACGTTTTACTTATAGACTTAATTATAGACTTCCCATCTTTAAATGTGAGCTACTTTTGGCATGTGAGGTGAGTCACTTTTAAAATTATAACATCAAGAATAATTATGTATTCTAATGCCTTACACAATCCTGTTGACCTGGATTCAACTTGTCTGCTTTTGTATTACACAAAATACCTGTAAATTAGGACAATAAGTTTTACTTTCGAAAATTTACAAAACGTAGGAACTAAATAGTCATAAGACTATTTCGTAATATTGCAACTTATTTTTCCTCACTTTTTCCTATCAATTGCAGGGTCCGATGATTCTTCTCAGTCCCCTCTATTTGATCCAATTTAGAGCATCGTCTGGGTTCACGTTGACGACATTCATATCTGCATTTACCTTGTCGAGCCAGCACATACTTGGACGGCCTCGTGGCCGGCGCTTCTCTGGTCCAACTTCATCGCAATCCATACCAGGGATTTTTTGCTACTACGCAATATGCCAATAACAACGTAGCCTGACCTGTCGCATCTTATCGGTAATTGGTGCAACCTTTATTATGGAAGCACTAGTGCTACCTTAGCTTTGGATGACAGAGCCTAGATACTGAATATCATCAACCCTCTTCAGGGTTTTTGCCGTCGATGTTGATCATGCCATCAGTTTGAGGTCCGCTCTTTTCTTCTATATATACTTTTTGACGTATAGCCGCAGTCCGTGGATGTCAATACGAGCCTACTATTTTTGAGTCTGTCGCTGTACTTCATACCTAGTGGTACTGGATATGGTGACATCATTGGCGAGCATCAGTGTCCATTAAAACCACAGAAAGTGGTTTTAATGTACATTTCAACGCACTACATATGAACCTAGGTTTTATTGGATTTTTATGTAATTTTGGATTCCAATATAATATAGGTGTAGTTTTATTATCTAATTCAGCCTTTATACCCTTTTTATCTATTATAGAACAGTGACTTGTAATAATTGTTTGAGACTATGTATTTAATATAATTATAAAATAAACAAAACATAATAAAGCTAAATCAAAATTTAATAATTAAATAATAAAATAAATAATTGTTATAAGAATTTTTATTATTTAAATCGAGTTAAAATAAAAAATTGAAATTCAAAATAAACGTCATTTTTATGAATTGACTAATAAATAACAGACGTTGTATCAAAATAAGGATTAGAACTCATCAGGATAAACTGCTATGCTATCAGACTTCGGCCTTTAATTCCTCGACCCAAAATAGCAGCGGGGCCAAATACGTGCCAAGTACGTATTTCCTCTGATTAAATTTGATTATATAGTATCTTATTCTAATACTAAGTATATTATTTATTATCCATCCATAAAAATTTTCCGCTGATGATTTTAAATTTATTTTTAATATTATTGTGTTTAAATTTCATTATTTAATGTATTATATAAATTAAAATCCATAAATAAATTACGTCTAATACACGATATTGATTAATCTCGTCAGATAACTGAGTTTACGTATCCTATATATAAATAAAGATAAAGATAGATAATGAATAATAGCTAATTATTTAAGATTTATTCAATAATAGCAATAAATTAGGTTGATTATGAAGTAAACTTGTAGTAATTTAGAATAATATTTCAGATAACAGCTATATTATTCAATCTAATTAAATCAAATCATATAATTATCTACGCATTTTATACGATATATAAATCAAATGTAAAGATAAATAATAAATAATTATATAATATTTTATACAATATATAAAATATTAAAATATAAGTAAACTTATATTAATTTAGAATAATATATTAGATAGCAATATTATTATTTTATTTAATTTTAAAGTTTCTCTATTATCATTTAATTTTTAAATGTTTTGCATAAACTTTTTCTGTGCTGCAAACAGAAAATAATTTATGAATCACATGCCTTTAAAACTAGAATCAATTTTCCTTTGCTGTGATTGATTATGATTTGATGTTGTAATTGATTGATTCAATCATATATTGTGTAATTATAATTGAAGTGCCAGTGAATATCATCTCTAATGTTGATAATATCTTTATCTTTATACTTGTAATGTTAATCTATACTTTGAAGAACGTTTTTTCTATTTGATTCTGTTCCTAAAGATAACATGTTTTTGTAAATCGTCCCTTACAGTTTTTAATAAAAAAATTAATGTTTGAATTTAAAATTTTGTTTCCTAGCTCTTCGAGAAGACTTGTTGCGACAGTGAATTCGCCAATATTTATGCTCTTTTCTGCTCTCATATCAGTAAAGTTGTACGCACATCTCCTGTCTCGGTGAACAATTTTCTGTATCGTGTTGTCCGTCGATTCCAGACTGAATTTGAACATCGCGCATATAAAGAAAATAAGCAAAAGACTTTGACCGCTATCTTGTTTTTAGGTTTCCATATACTATGAATGTTGAAGTCTTCTTACTTTATTTCTTTCCAAGCAGCAAAATTATTTCATGTATACGTACTGAATGAAACTGTGGCTCACATGTGCTTAAAAAGTTTGCTTCGAACTAAAGAATGCCAACAGTATCCTCTAGAAAAGAAGCTTGAATTTATTGAAGCGGATCTTACTTATTTCTGTAAAATAATGGAATTAATAGGGGAACGATTGGATCAACCGAATACTGGTCAGGTAAGTTGTTTTCTACATGAAAGCTTAATAGTCAAAAGTCTGCTCACACTTTATGTGTTTAAAAGACAGATAGATTTTATTAATCAATTTGCTTTAAACAAATATTTCGATGAACTAACTATTAGTTCATCAATACAGCATATTCTATTAATATCCTATAAAAATAGATAATGTATAGGCCATATTCTATTAAATTCTATTATTACATTTTGATGACATAACCTATTCTAATAGGCCTTAATCTATTCTAATTGGTTATGCTAATCTTACCTATATTTAATTTCTCTGATGACTTTAATTCTGATGAATTCATAAAAATTAATTTTTTAAATCTTACTAAATTTAAAAAATTTTAAAATTAAAAATTTAAAAATTTAAATTTTAAAAATTTTAAACTTTAGATAAACTTTAAAAAATCACAAAATTAAGATATTTTTTAATAACAAATGCACATGCTCATTTAGCTGTTAATTAACTTTTAATTAATTGATTAGACCAATATTAGTTCCTCCTTAATTTTTGAAACAATGCAACCACCCATCTTAAACACGCAATTTAGACACACTGTAAACACATCATGTGAGCACATATGAACACATTTTTGTAAACCCCTTTAATATCTTAATTGTCATAAAATTGAATTTTAAAAAATCTTTCTTTATATAAATCTAAATTATAGAAAATCTTAAGATTAAAATATTTGTTATTATTTTTAATAATAACAAATAAGTAACAAATGGTAATAAGTAATACACAAATAATATAAATGTATATTAAACTAAATTTTTAGTTTTTTTATAAAAACCTTTTTTTTACTTTATATAACAAACTAAATTAATTTATTTTTAATTTCTATATTTTCAATTTTTTTTTGTTTTTATTCAATATGAAAGCATGTAAATATGATAAATATTATAATAATAAAAAAATAATATAATAATATTATAATAATATTATAATAATATAATATTATAATCTAATATATATTATAAAAATTTAATAATATTAAAATAATATATACTCTATTTCATTTAATATTTATATATATTAATGTGTAAATATATAAAATGTATTAAAATCTAATTTGAAAGATAGATACAAGATATCTTTTATTTAGATACTTTCTCTTATCGAGAGTTGATGTACCTTAAGTAAGTATGATCTCTCCGCTTCTCTTTATATTGTTCGTCAACGATTTTACGATTTGTTGTGCCAATTGGTGTTGCATTAAGTATGCTGACTACATGATAATTTGATTATTCGAGAACAATGAGTCAGTTTTAAACAATTATGTATATCGCTAAATTCGTAACGTTACAAGCTTGATTTCGTTAAATAATTTAAGTATGAACATTGATAAATCAAAAATCATTCATTTGTATCTTAAAAATGAAGACCTTCAGAACTTTGGACTATTTGGTATCGAACAGAAGGGAATTCTTGATGTATTATTTACTGCTAATTTGTCCTGACGCTCTTTGTTGCAGTTTATAGAAAATGTATTTCACGACTGTATTAAACTTAAATCACTTGGATATTATCTTATCGCCGAACTGATTATGTTCATCTCACTCGTACTTTACTATCATATATAATTACTAATCATCCAGTGAACTCCGACTTCTACAATGCATTCATAACTCTGCAAGTTGCATTTCGGCTATACAATTTGAACTATTTATTAATTTTTTAAAACACTTCGTTAAATTTGGCATCAGTTTTCTATTTAATCTAGGAGTGCCACCTTTATGATCCTTCTGCCATTGTAGACGCAGTTAACTAATATGGTTTTCCATTTTCAGATTGTATTTAATAAATGCAAAAGTTAACTTTTTCATTATGATATCATCATAATATTATATTACTACTAATAAATGTAATATTCTGTAATATTTATATTTAATAAATGTAATATTCTGTTATATATTGAATATCATATATCAATACATTAAAGATTGATTGATTGATGAACAGTAATTGGTGAACAGTCACTGAAGGTTAAATACTCGACTAATGGATTTTTAACTGTGACTTTTCATAAATTTGTTTTTATATTTATTGAAAAATATTTTATTATTTTTATATTTATTTGATTATCTTTATCTTAAATCAAAGCATTTTAGAAGTTGATAAACCAGTATATGTTGAGAGTTAAATCGATTTTTTCGAAATACAAAATTCAGCCCCGAATTCGATTTATGTTCCAAAATCTCGAGGAACGCCGTGCAAATGGAGTATGTTAATAATTATATATATTTAGTGAATTGCAAGCATTCTATTTAGTGGGTGAATAGAAAGCCAAAACATCGAATCGATCAGCATGAGGTTTACGATTTTTCTTGTGATTTATTAAACCCACATTTCAATTGGACAGGTTGTCGCTAATCAGAGTTCGCTGCATAATCGACATCTGTATGGTGTCAATACTAACGCAGTTCATAATATTCAATGTTTATTTTATATTATGTCATATATTATTTTAATCGTATTTATTTTTACAGCATTTGAAAATATTGAAAATCGCGACCAATGGAAACAATCACGCAACAGCAGTATTAGTTTAACTGATCCTCCAAAAACAGAAAAGGCATTTACACCAACAATATTAAGAAGAGGCATGCATGAACACGAAATTTTTAATACAATCGCTCAACATAGTCAGGCTTACAAAAAAGGTATGCTTTTGAATTTGACCATTTGAGTTGTGTGTTTATCAGATGCAGCAAGGTTACCTTCGAATAGTAAATCAAACATCTATTCAATAATAGTAATAGTTCATTAATTAATAGTTTATTAATTGCATGGTGTTTTTAGGATAATGAGATGGAAGCGTTCATGACAAATGCAAGCAAAAAGTTTACTAGCACTGTTAACAATATAAAACGAATTGTTTTTGCAAATGGGTATTCCTTATTTTTTAATAGAAATTAAGCAAATTCAATAAACACATGATGTTTTTCCTCATAACTTAATATAGAGTTTTAGCAAAACCTATACTCGCTTAAATTATAATTCAAATTTTAATTATAAAACAATAACTTTGCTGCCAATTATACCTTCAATTATTCGGCTTATTAAAAATTTAAATTTATTTCTTATTTATTTTTTTATCCTTAAAAATCTATACGCGCTTAAATTATAATTCAAATTTTAATTACCAATTTTAAATTTACTTTCAATTTTTCGAATTATTTTCATAAGCCGAAATTTTTTGAATTATTTCCTTTTTATTTTTTATAAATTTACTAAAACAAAAAAGCGAGTAATAGATTTTATTCTAAAACAATCACAATATTTCGATAACTCATGCTATTCGGAAAATTAAAGGTAATTCAAACAAAATAGCAAAACGTTTGCTATTAATATAAATTTGGTGCTATTTTGTCTGAAAATTATAGCAGGAAATATCGAACTATTGTGACCATTTTAGAATAAAACCATTTTACACACTTTATTCGTTTGTGTACATTTATAGAAATATTGATGAAGAGTGAACCCGATTAATCGTTGGGCACCCCTACGTCTTTCAACAAAGCTATCGTGATATAACTAGGAAATTATAAAGTTAATAGTAGTGGAGCGTTAATAATCTAATAATAATATTAATAATATTAATAATCTAATCTATGCGATTAGATTATTCTATTTGACAATCAGATCCGTATTTTATATTATTTATAAATTAAAAATAATGCTAAATAAAATTTAAATAATAAATAAATCGTATGCAATTAGATTATTCTATTTGACAATCAGATCATCTAACTGAGTCTACGTATTTTATATTATTTATAAATTAAAAATAATGCTAAAAATTTAAATAATTAGATAATAAATAATAAATAATTATAAATAATAAATAAGTGTTATATAAGTTTTTAAATAATTGTTACAATTGCTTTATAATTGTTTAATATTTATCATTTAATATAATTTTTTAAAGGTATTATCTTTAAACATTATTAATCGAAATATTTTCCGAATAATAAAATAATATGATTTTTTGTACGACTAAATTTAAAAAATAAATAAAACGATAGACAACCTAAGTTGAAATGTTTTGAGTTACTATAAATTAATAATTAAACAACTAAAATTAAACTATTAATTATAAACTTCGTTATTAAATTAATAATTAACAATATTATTTCTACAAATTGAAATAATTTTAAAGTTGTTAACTTTAAAATTATGTTAACTATCAGAAATTTATGATAACTTACAATGCTACATATAATTTTTTAAATATAATCAAAAAATTACTGTCGGATCGCAGAGCGATAAGCATAATAGTATAGTATAGAAATATTATTGCAGCCTCTTCTATGATCGCAGAACATACAGCTTGTAGTCAATATTAATAAGTAAACGGGTGAAACAGACATAACCGGAGAGTAGAGTCCATATATTAAGAGTGTTTAGGTATCCTCAACCACAAATTAGAAAAGTTCATCACAATGATGATTATTATCTTGACCTCTCCCTTCTCCGCTCTGCCTTACTCAAATCATCTCTATCATTACCCACAATAACAAAATCATCTCCTCACGATCTCGCCTTTCTTTTCGACTCTGAACTCACATCCACTCTCGATATTCTCTTGCCCTTCAAGTCTCACCCACACCGTCGCTTGCACCGTGCCCCATGGTTTGACATCCAATGCCTACTATCAAAGCGTCGACTCCGCCATGCTTTTCGAGTCTATCACCGCTCTCTCAGACGTGATTTCCGCTCGATCACTCCGTCTTTCCGTGATTCCTATCTTGCTCTTCGCCGGTTTCATCTCAACCTACTACGTACCAGATGCAACTCCTTCTGGCAGCATAAAATCATCACTTCATTCAACTCTAAGACTCTCTGGCATACTTTTAACTCAATCCTTGCTCGCTCCTCTTCGTCGTGCAACATCAATGCCAATGATTATTCGTCATTTCTCCAGACTAAAGTATCCACGTTGCTCTCTCACACCCCGGTCTCCATCCTATCCCACTCTGCCCAGTCTAATCTCATCCTCCCGGAACTCTTTCATCTTCTCCCAGTCTCACCTACAGAAGTATCATCTGTCCTCATTTCCTTGCCCGACAAAACCTCACCTGCCGATCCCTTGCCTACTCACATATTAAAATCTATATGCTCATCTATATCCCCATTTCTCACAACCTTGTTTAACTCGTCCATCCGCAGTCGTATATTCCCTTCACACTGGAAATCCGCAATCGTTCGTCCCTCCTTAAGAAACAATCGCTCGACCCCTCCCTTCCTTCTAGCTATCGCCCTATTTCACTACTCCCTACTCTTTCTAAGCTCTTAGAACGCCTCATCTTAATACAAATCAACGCTTATCTCTCCTCATCCAATCTATACCCTCCTTTCCAATCCGCTTTCCGCTCTAATCACTCGACAGAAATCGCATGCATAAAAGTGTACAACGACTTACTCATTTCTCGAGACAAGGCTCTATATAGTGTTCTCGTCTCCCTCGACATCTCCTCAGCATTCGACATTGTCGACCACTCCGTCCTCCTTTCTCGCCTTCGTTATGATTACGGCTTTTTTTCCTCCTCCGTAGCATGGTTCGCCTCATATCTATCCGACCGTTCCTTTCGCGTCTATTCTAATTCATCATCATCCCCTCCCATCCCTATTTTTTGCGGGGTCCCACAAGGTTCAGTCCTAGGTCCCCTGCTTTTCTCTCTTCTGCTTGGCGATATATCTCCGTTTATCAAACCTTACTCCTTTAAGGTCATGCAATATTCCGATGACATTCTAATCTATGCTCATGCACCCGCACATCGCATACACGATATCGGCATTTCTGCCTCCAACTGTCTTTCTTCTATCTACAAACGTCTCTCCAATCTCTATCTCGTTCTAAACCCCGAAAAGTCCAAAATAATGTGGATCCTCCCCCGTAAACCAAACATATCTCCTCCCACTGTATATTTTGCCTCATCAATCATCCCCATAGTCCATAATCTCACTTTCTTAGGCTTCCATTTCGACGATCACATTTCCCTTAAACCCTTCATCCGTGACAAGGTCCGCTCATCTAACTTAATTCTCCGTGATATCCGCCGTATCCGCCCCCTTATCGACTTCCGTTCTTGTACGTCTCTTCTTTCATCGCTTCTTTTCCCTAAAATCGATTACTGCCTTTGCCTTTTCGCCAATTCTCCAAAATCCATCATCCTACCCCTACAACGAATAATCAACACCGCTGTTCGAGTGCTCTTTCGTCTCCGTTGCTTCGACCACACATCCACATATTTTGCCCAACTCTCCTGGCCCACCATCCACATCCGCATCAAACTCCGCCTTCTTCTCGTTACCTTTCGTCTCATCACTGTCGGCTCCCCATCGTTCATCAACCTTCCTTTCTTAGACGATACTCACCCCACCTCGCTATCGCTTCGTTCCTGTCATACCTTCTTACTCCACGTTCCTAATTACTCCAACAACTACGGTCTCCGATCCTTCCTCGTCGCCGCCTCACTCGCCTGGAATCAACTCCCTCTCGACGTCCGCCGCGCCCCCTCCTTTATCACATTCAAACACCTCATCCGTTCACACCTTCTCGACACCTGATTCACAGTCTTGTTTTTTTGTGGTCATGTAAGCGTGCGCTGGCACGCATTTGCCACGTTAAAATAAATCCTTTTTTTATTACAAGCCGACCTTAAAGTCCACAGTTGATCACAAAAGGGATTCGGCAGTTTTTTACAGAAATATTATTTCAGCCTTCCGCTAGATCGCATAGTGATATGGCGTTATAGTCGCTACTAATAACTAAACGTGTGAATGGGACATAACTGGATATTGGAAACCATCACAGTCCATCAACAATCACATATCTGCACCGGTTTCTGCTTATTTAGCTTTAATAGTAGGGTTTTTATTTTAAGAGTTTTGGTATCCTCTACCACAGTTTAGGAAGGGTCATCACAAGTATGATTATCACAAGCCGACCTTCAAGTCCACAGTCAATCACAAAAGTGATTCGGCAGTATATTATAGAAATATTATTGCAGCCTGTCTCCGGATCGCAGAGCGATACAACATTATAGTTGTTACTGATGAATAAACGGGTGAATGGGACATAACTGGGTATTGGAAACCATCACAGTCCATCAGCATTCAAATCCATAACTCGGTTTCTGCTTATTTTTCTGCTTACAAGTATATTATAATATAATAAGTAAAATAATAAGTATTATTAATATAATATAATAAGTATAAGTATACTTATAGTATAATAGGTATATTATATTTTGCTTTTTATATATAGTCCACAGGCGATTATATATCCACGATATATCTTGAATTAATTTAAAGATATATCATATCGTTTGCTCGCTTTAAGAATTCTTTACGAGCGAGAATTACGAGGGAGGAACAAAGACTCTTATCGACAAGTTAATATACATTTTGGTCAACTTATATTTATGCTGTCAATGTCACACAGGCAACCGAAACGACCAGTGAGTACTTCATTCTACTGATGAGTGTTGCCAGGTACTCATTGGTGGTCTAGAAGTGACATGGTGACTGAAAGTCGTGAATCAAAGTTCATTTCCACATGGTGTAATGTTTTTACCATTTATTCACTAAGCACCTTGTATACACTATACTATATACTTTTATCTTGTATTCACTATACCATTTACTTACTTTTCTCTTTGCCATAAAAAGGTTTTTTGAATAATTGTTTTTGTAAATAAAAAAATATATAATTGCTTAAAATGTTTTAAATATTTTATTGTTATTTGGTTTAGCTATTCATCTTATCTTGTGTACTCAATAATCAAACAAAGTCTTCCGTATGGTGATAGCAATAAGAAAATGACCTCTGCTCTATTCAAAGAACTTTATTCGACTAACGTTTTTAGTAAAAATGAATGTGAACAGGTGGGATATATTTTATTAAGTTTAAAATTAATAAAACCGTATTTTAAGGGTGTTTGTCAAATAATTGAAGAAATATCTGATCTTGAAACACTACATAGTTGTGTAAAATCGCACGTTGCTTCTATTATCGTCCAACTACATAATTTGAAGGCACTGCATATACCTCATTTACTGAAAACAATCTATACTCAAAATGACAAATCAACAAACTTAACAAGTGATACATTGCTTCAGTTTTTACTTATTTTGCTGCAAACTATTAATCAAACCGAGGGTAAGGAAGAAAACTGCATTGCTACATTACAAGAGTGTATTAACGTTGAACCCAAGTGGTTAATTTTATTCGATAATTGGAACTCAGGTATTTGTGATTTTTGATTACTTCATTATATTTGATGTCTTATACATGTCGAAATAAAAATTATAAATTATGTAACAATAAATTATATATATATATTTGTAAATTAAATAACTTGATAGTTATCGAAACATATATGATATATCTTTATATAATTTAGTTTTTTTAACAGTTATGAACGAATTCATATCCAATAAAGTATAAAAATGAGTCAGCTATAATTGGGCTATTATTATCAACTATTTGAACTATTTAATTACCAACTATGTAAATCTGAATCTAACTGTGATTTTGAGACAATCAATGATAAATAACAAAGGCTTTATTTACAACTAAAAGCTGTCCTTTTAATCAATTTAATTTTTATACATTTAAATAATTTATTGATAAAATTGATAAACTATTATTTATTCATAAATTAAAATTAATATAATATTTAATAATATAATATTAAGTATTCATAATATTTAATACTATTTTTATATTAATATTAATATAATATTAAAATTAATTTTAAATCGTTTTTACTGATCTATTATTGATAAATAATTATTGGAGCTAAATCAATGGAAATCTTTTAATCCAGCTCCAATAATTATTTATTAAAATTAATATTATTTATTGATGAATTATTAATTATTTATTGATAAATTAAATATTATCATTTAATCTTATCATTGATAAGATTAATCATTGATAAAATCAATCATTTATAAAATCTATCATGAATAAGATATATCATAGATAAGATTAATCGTAGATTAGATTAAGCATCGATCAGATTAATCATTGATAAAATCAATCATTGATAAAATTAATCAACAATAAGATTAATAATCAATAGGATTAATCATCGATGAGATTAATCAACGATAAGAAAAATCATCGATGAGATTAATTAGAGATAAGATAAATCATCGATGAGATTAATCATCGATAAGATTAAGCACCGATATGATTAATCATCGACGAAATTAATAAGCGATAAGATTGATCATCGATAAGATTAATCATCGATAAGATTAATTGTCGAAAATATTAATCATCGATTTGATTAATCGTCGAAAATATTAATCATCGATTTAATTAATCGTCGAAAATAATAATCATCGATTTGATTAATCGCTGAAAATATTAATCACCGATAAGATTAATCTTCAAGCATATTTACCATAGATATAAATCAATGATTTATTATTTATGTATTTTAATATTTTCTATCTGATTTTATTTTTATAGTAACCTAATTTAAAATATGCATTTATTGAATTATTTAAATGATTTTGAAGAAAGCCAATATCATTACATATTGTTGCAATTCTTAAAATTTCATTATTTAATGTATTATATTTTATATTATATGGTATGCATGAATGCTCATGCAAAAATATGTTTCTTGTAAATTTAAATATGTCATCTTTACGATATAAATTAATAGTAGTTTTAGTTAATGTTAATTTAATGTTCATATCTAGATATACACCTTTCTTTATCATTAATATTGGTTTTATTAAGAATAAGGCTACCTGGATAAATTTGTTCGCTTATTGAATAAAAATTATTAGAATTAAATACACATATATCATCAATGTATCGAAACATATATTTCATATATTTATATTGTTTAGATTTAGTTTTTACACAGTTATGAACAAATTCATATTCTATAAAGCTTAAAAACAAGTCAGCTATAATTGGGCTATTATTATCAACTATTTGAACTGTGATTTTTAGACAATTAATGATAAACAACAAAGGCTTTATTTACAACTAAAAGCTGTCTTTTTAATCAATTTATTATTATACTTTAAATTAATTTTAATGAATATAATTTTAATATTATGAATTTATATTATAAATTAAGATAATATGATAAAATTATTTTATCATTATGATGAAATAATATTCTAATCATAATAGATAAAAGATAAGAGATAAATATAACAGTTTTAGTAGCTCATGCAAAAATATGTTTTGTGTAAATTTAATCATCTTTTGCTAAGATATAAATATATCTTATATATAAGATATATTTATATCTTATATAAGGTATATATAAATATACCTTATTTATATATTAAAAGTAGTTTTAATTTATGTTAATTTAATGTTCAATATCTTCATTATCATCTACACTAGTTTTATTAAAAATAAGGCTACCTGAATAAATTTGTTAAAAATCATTAGAATTAAATACACATCATCAATATATCGATACATATATTTCATATCTTTATAGAATTTAAAACATAAAGTGGTTTTAACGTGCATTTAAAAGCACTACATATGAACCTAGGTTTTATTGGATTTTTATGTAATTTTGGATTCAAATATAATATAGGTATAGTTTTATTATCTGATTCAATTTAAATACCCTTCTTATCCATTATAGAACAATGACTTGTTATAATTGTTTCTAAACTCAACTCACTACGTTCCATGTTGGATTTACATTTAAATCATTAGAATTAACCTCTTTCATTAGTATATCATAATAAAGCTTTTTGCATATGAAGACAAAGTTATTACTAGCTTTATCAATAGTTGTTATTATATAGTTATGCTATATGCATATATAGCATAACTATATATGTTATATATAGTTATGTTATATATGTTATCTCTCTATACATATCTTTATTAATACTATCTTTCCTTTTATAAGTGTTTGTTATTTTAATTTTCTTTTGAATTTTATCAAATACATAACATTTCCAAAATAATTATAATAATTATGAAGGACATTTCTCCAAATGTCCTTTCCTTTACAATTGTCTGTTAATTTTAAATTTGTTTGTTAATTTTGTTAAATTTTTATCCTGTATATATTTAAGCTTTCACTGGTAATCAGCTTACCGAAGTAAGAATTAACTCATTATATACCGAATTCTAAATAATATTTAAATAATACTATTATTGTTGTATTATATATGTTCCAATTGATAGCATTTTATTTAATTCACAATTTTTAATTAATCTAGATTATGGGTACATATGTGTTCATTAATTTTATCATAATTATGATGTTTGCAATTGCATTCTGTTTCTAGAATGTTTCTAATATAATCATTACATATTGCTTTTAATTCTTTATTATAATTAACTTTTTGTCTTAGTGACGATAACAGTTAATACCGTATTTTAGGAATATATTTACTTAAATCTGATCCTATTATTTCTTTACATTTAGAATTATTTAAAGTCTATCTATATTCATGTTATCTATGCATTTATTAATGAAGTTTATGGTTAATGTATATTTTCTATTGTTATTATTAACATTTATTGTACGATTATAGTATTTTGTATTACAATAACTGTCTATTATACAACTTAGCCTATCATAGTCGTTAATTAATTTTTGATTTATTGAACATATGATATCTTTAGAAAAACTTCTTATATTTACATAAAGATCTTTTAGCTTATTATCTCTTAAAAGTTGTTTTAATATTTCTAATTGTTCATTTATATACATATCTTTTTTAATATTTTTAACTCTATTTTTCCTATTCCTTTTATCACCATGACTTCTTGGTTTGCGTTTAACCGGATTATTATAATATAGTTGTTTATTATGTATTATACTACTTCTACCAATTCCTTGTACCACGTCATTCAATCCTAATGGGTACATGGAATTAAGCGTTTTAATCCAAAAATCTTCTTTTTCTAATAGTTTTTGATTTAATATTGAAATGTTTTTTTTTCAATTAATTCTAGATCATGGGTACATATATCTTCATTTATTTTATCAAAAATAAGACTTTTACAATTGCATTCTGTTTCCATTATGTTTCTAATATTATCGTTACATATTGATTTTAATTCTTTATTATAATTACAAATTTTTCGTCCTAATGGTGGTAGGAGTTTATACCTTATTTTAGGAATATATTTACTTAAATCTGACCCTATTATTTCTTTACTTTTAGAATTATTTAAAAGTCCGGCTATATTTATGTTATCTATACATTTATTAATGAAGTTTATGGTTAATGTATATTTTCTATTGTTATTATTAACATTTATTGTACGATTATAGTATTTTATATTACAATAACTGTCTATTATACAACTTAGCCTATCATAGTCGTTAATTAATCATCGATTTATTGAACAACTGATATTTTTAGAAAAACTTCTTATATGTAAATAAAGATATTTTAGTTTATTATCTCTTAAAAGTTGTTTTAGCTTTTCTAATTGCTCATATATACATTTTTTCAATACTATTACATCATCAAGTGATTTTAAACCCATTATTCGACGTATCATTTTATTATCAAGGTATGTTGAAAGTCACACCTGCTCAGGTATCATCAAATGTTGAAAGTTTTTGTCATACATCCTCAATCACAAACTAGTAACTTACACGGAACGCCTGCGCTGTCTTGACGTTCCCCCAGTGAACATTTCACTGAAATTTAATGATCTGATGTTCGTGTGGAGGTGCTTGACCACCCCAGGCCACTGTTGCAAGGACACGTTTGAGCTAAGAACCAACGATCGCCTACGTGGTCACAACTATATGCTGAAGAGAAGACGAACCTGCAATAAACGAATATCAACAATCCATGATAGAATTGTACCTATCTGGAATGGTCTACCGATGTGACGATAAATGGTAATCTGGGGAGTTTTAAACGACGGATGCGAAATTACCTCTGCATGCGTTGTCGTCATGCCTAAATTGCACATTATTTCGTTTATTTATTTAATTTTTATTTATTTTTCTTCTGTTTTCCCTGTTGTGAACCAACATGTTCAAAATGTTCAAGCTCTCTGTCTTAAATATAATAATAATTGTCAACCACTAATCTTTCACAGACTAAGCCGACAAATTGACCAGACAAATATTGATATTAAACTAATTAATTATTCACGCTTTTAATTAGCTATTATTACATATACAAAAAGCTGTAATTCCCAGCGTAAATTAAATATCAGTATTTTTAACGTTTTAAGTTCGACAAATAGCAACCACATCTCATATGAGTAATCTAGCACTTATTGAGATTTATTTCCAATCAATAATATATTTACGTTCAAGCATTTTCGATCGGCATCAATCAAAAGTTTTTATCGAAAGTTGATCAATCGAAATTTTTCAATTAAAAGCTTTTACATTAGCTAACAACAACTGTACTATTTCATGATAATTAAACAGTCAATATTCGAAGTTCAATATACCCCACTCCGTATCCAGAGTACAATTTATTTCACACATTAACAAATTAAACTTCGAATGTTGAGTGAGCAAGAAGTACTCTTATTTAAGATGAATTCGTTTCGCAACGACAAATGTTGGGCCAATATATCTACAGATGTACAAATGTCTAACTCTTAAACTTTATACGTCCCCTTACCTAATTATGCCTTCTAACGTGTCGATTTTAATTATCACGTAAATTTGATCACAGTTCAACACATTATTCCGAGAGCTTCCACCTGAGCTAACAGGTTTTTTAGCGCCAAAGCACTATAACCGCCTTGTTCCACCATACCATTGTTTTGGATCACTGCATTTATGAAATTTCGTTGACTTCGCAATGCTTCACATCACTGGATACTTCATTAGGATCAACGTAGTACGCATATTCGTCAGCGTAAACATCTCCGCTCCAATAAATGAACACCTGCTCTGATATTTAAAAGCTATTCTAGAACATATTATTTATGTCATTCAAATCTTTTGAGCAATATTTCCATTTGAAAATTTAAACAGCTCGACGCGTGCAATTAGTAGTACATCAAATATTTCTTGCCCTCTCAGCTAAAATTCATTCAAGTGAACTTTCACAATTAGCTTCTATAACACGCATCTCCCTCGACATTCGATAACATTTGCATCTGCCGGAAATTATTCTTCTAATATCACATTCCTGATGGTCGATAAATTCCTTTACATCGATCTAGAAATCATGATTTTCTGTTCATTTCGACAAAAAACTTATGCAGCAGAGATAACTCATTGTTCGAGCTCACATCCACGCCTATCACGATAAATTTTGTACGATAGATATAAAATCATAATTTCTCAGATTTCTGACGCTGTACATATAAAACTTTTTTTAAAATTCATAAACAGTAATTTTTATTTTAAATTCAAACTATAAATAAATATAAATTATAAAATATTATATAGTTATTTATTATTTATAATTATTTATTTTTAATTTGTATATGGTTTAAAAACGTTGACTCAGCAAGCTGATCGATTTATATATATTATTTAAAATAATTAATTTGTAATGAATCAGTTAAATAATCAAAAAGCTGCTATGTTGGGTCAGCATATATTGTCATGAATGAATAGGATCAAAAACCTGATAACATAGCAGTTCCTCCTAATTACCGCTATTCCTTATTCGAAAACATCGTATATTATTTATTTGTCAATTCATAAAAATTGAATTTATTTTAAATTTCAATTTTAAATTTTAAAATTTTATGTAACAATCATTTATTATTTATAATTATTGATTTATTATTATTTAATTATTTAAATTTTATATAGCGTTATTTTAAATTTATAAATAATATAAAATACGTAGACTCAGTTAGCTGATCTCATCATTCTGAAAGATATTAAAGATATATGAATAATACTCACAGAATTTACAAAGCAAAGAACTAATATTTACGGAGGAACCAAATTGCTATCATTTAGTTTCTCTTCGACCTAATATAACATTTCAGTTTAAAATATAAGATGATGCAATTCATTTAAAATAGCATCAAACAAATTTTATCATAAACCAATTTTTACGATAAATTTTATCGATATATATTATAACATCTTATATAATTATTTATTATTTATATTTTTTTTATAATTTTTAATTTATTTATATTATAAAATACGTAGACTTAATTAGCTGATCTATTTACAATAAGCATTTTTCTCCTGTGTTAAATTGCACCACACTCAATTGAAAAATTAATGTATCACATCAATTTGCGATTTAGTTTTTTGAAACTTTAAAAATCAGAAAGAATCTTAAGAAAAAATATATAAGATATATAAAAGGGAAGTTATGTCGATATCATCTTTACGAATACTGTGGTAAAAAATGCATCTAGAACTCGAATCTAATTATCTCAAATTATACGTCAAAGCCGGTAAATGTACTGTTGAGTGCACTAACAATACATACATCACATCGGTGATTCTTAAAATGTAAATTAGTTGTAGCCTTGTTGCTGATTTGCTTGATTCACTCGATCTACATGAAACATACCAGCTTATGATGTTGAGTGACTTTTGTTTCATGATACAATAAGGTTGGTTCGAGAGGTTATTTAAATAAGATTTGTATCTTTATAAGCCACCTTTACTTGTCGAAATGACGAAATTGTCAATTTATCTTAACAGGAAGACTCAATTTGATTTGAATGTTTCATCATATTGTATAACGTTAAGGAAATGTTCTGTAATTTACGCATTCACTTTCGTAAGTCTAGTTTGATGTATATGGAAAGAGATAAGTTAACAATGGCCGAACAATTGCTGTCGAAATTGTCATTGAAACCGATAATTAGGAGTGATTGAATTCGATTATCAATGTGGAGGTCTCAATTAAAGGTGATCTAAACAGCAAGACGATTTTTAATACCCTAAGCTGCTGGATCGGTAATTTACGCACCGAGTGTAATGTGAGATAAAGCGCAGCAAAATTTTTATCTCTTTTTAAGGTTCGTAATTTGATACGGTTTGCATTTTTAGCCAAAGTGTCTTACAAATCTGATTTAAATTTTTAAAATTAAAAATTCAAAAATTATTTCCTTATAGTATTGCAGCACATTAGCAGAGTAGATTATAATACATAGGGATGTGTAGGTAAGGAAGAACTAGTTTAAAGTAAATTTGAAAGTATTTTTAAAACTTGACATTTACTGTCTTTCTTACCCATTTCATCAACACATTTTTTTGAATAGGACAAATGAAAAATGCATCTTCATAAAGAAATGTTCAATAATTTGTCGATTTTGCTTTGCATAGAAAAGATATTAAAATCTATAAAATTATAGGCGAACAATATCATATACATATGATACATTTTATGCAGTGCAATTTTAATAAAAAAAATCCATTAAATAACATAAAAACATAAATACCGATTCTCAATTGTCATTACAGGATGCAGTATTTAATATTTTTCTTCGAAACTCTCACTACTACTAAAGCTTATGATATAAAATTAAAAAAGAAAAACGATATTTCTGTGTGTGAAATCCATAAGAGAATTAGATATTCTATTTTGTCTTAGCTCGGCATAAAAATGCCTATATTTTTGTTCCAGGGTGTATATACTTTAAACAAGCATCCTTACCATGCATATTTTAAACACTGGATCAACCTCGACAGATAAGACATTCTTTTTCATATGATAACATATTTGCAGGAATTCTGATTTTGTTCCTCGTTTGCTAAAGCAAAAACACATGACGGCTGACGACTACAATCTTTAATTTATAGCACCAAAAATACTCCGAGCCGCTTTTTGCAAGAAATAAATAGGAGAGGAAGGCCAATGCAATGCAAATAGGTTTCCCTAATATATGCAACCTATTTAATAATTATAATTTCTCTACATTTATGTTTTCTGAGTTGTAAGAAGAGAGAAGAATAATTAATACTGGTAAACTGTATAAGTTTGTGCTTTTATCTTGTGAAAATTAACAACCACGGCAATGGTGAAGTGTTAAAATTTTTATCTAAAAGGATTTGCATTCATTTTTCTTAGAGCAAACGTTCAAATTTGCAGCGTAAACATTATAGAATATACAATAGGAAATATATGCAAGGTAGTAGTATATATTTAGCTGCAAAATCGTGCATAACGTAAATGATTTGGTTAAAAAAATTTAGATCTGTGCTTCAAATCCCTCACTATTTAATTTAATGGTGAAATGCATATCTTAATCCTTGAGACGTAAAGGTAAGTCTTCAGGGTTGTGTAATACTAAAAATAAGAAAATCAACCACGAGGAAATGAACAGAGCTGGACTCAGCAAACGGCGTAGTGTATTAATATACCTGTAATAAAGACTTATGATATACGCATTGAATGTAATAGCTGTAAGTAGACAGACTCCGTCAAGCATCTCAAATATCGTTTAAGCATAAATATATTTAAGCCTACAGTAAAAAGTAAGTTTCGCATTATTTAAAGTGTGACAATCCCCTTCAACTACTCACGATTGAAACATTATTATTTCAAATAAATAAAGTTTCTTTTAAAACAAATAAAACAAGGTTCAGGGTTAACATGTAAAAGAAAAACAACTATAACAAGTCAGATCAGCGACCACAAAAAATGTCGTTGTTAGACTTCGCCAAAACTCACAGCCTCAGGTATAGTGGGATCTGAGCCCTCCAACTAATCTAACACGCCGCCTTCCGACTGAACCACCCGGGGTCTTTCACCCCCCCCCCGAAGAATCCAATCGAGCGGACTATGCTCTGTAAACGAGATACAAGGAGCTTGAGAAACCTTAGCCTTTGATCCGGGGGACGTCATCTAGAAAAGAAGACTAATCCCAAGATACTTCAAGTACCCCAGAGGCGCACTTGGGTTTTTCCATTTAATGACAGATGCTGAGCCCGTTTCAGGGACCACCTAGCTCTCTTCAGAATACGTTTAAGTATATCCAGTCATCTTTCGCGGACCAACTCACCGTAACGGGGAACCCTATTTATTTTACTCGACTCGAGAAGATAGGGAGTGGATGAGGTTGCAAAATGGAGGAGAGTGCAGAGAGTGCTAATCTCTTAAGTTTCTTTTTGGTCACATAAGTGCCATGAAAGACAACCAACTGCGATTTGCTGGAGTTTAGAATAAGATTGGAAGCGTAGAGCTGATCTTTTAATCTTAAAAAGGAACGGCTGATGTCCGAGACTACATCTTTGCATCTGCGTCCAGAAAACATGGCTGTGGTATTATCAGCGTGTACCACCAGATGTAGATCGCGTTTAAATTTTCTATAGAGTACAATGGAGGCAGCAAGATACCAGATTACAGAAAGTGGGGATCCTTGAGGCACACCCGTAATAGGGTAGAACTGACGCGCATCAGGGTCGTCTTCATAGAAGAATCGCTTGGTGTACAACAAAATCTCCACCCTGTTAACAATTCTCGCAGACAACCCGAGAAACCTGAGAGAGGAAATTATGAAGGGTAAATAGATACGATCAAATGCAGCAGAAAAGTCAAGGAAAACAGCGACAACGAGATGATGGCTGTTATCTCGACAGAACTGCTGCACCTCACCAATTGATGAATGGACCGAGCGACCTTTAACAAACGCATGAAAACCTGGTAGAATTAAATTACGCCTACATAGATAGTCGCGGCCTTTACGCGAGAGCGTATATTCGTAAATGGAGATGAGAGAGTTTTGTATAGAAATGGACCGTAGGTCTTTAGGACATGAAACCGATTTTTTTAGGTATAAATATTCTACGACTAATGTTGATGCCGTCAACATCGGAAGGTGAGGATAATAGCTTTGTGACGGCCACTTCTCTTCTTTGTTAGGCTGTCAAAAGCTGACAATCCCGCCTTGGGAATAGGGGAAGTTCCCCAATACCATTATTCTCAGTGGAGGTTAACAAATCTCTTACCTCATTCGTAGAAAAAGTAAATGATACCTGAGATTTTTCCAAATTTCATTTGAAAGAATGAAATTTTTATCTAAATTTTATTTCGATATTGAATACAGACCAGGTCCGATGAATGTTGTTGCGGACACATTCTCCCGCATCGTTTGTGCTCTGAGTAATCGAAGATCTTCGAAAATATTCAAGTTACATAAATTGTTATGTCATCCTGGCGAAACGAAAATGTGGCATTGCATACGCTCTCATAATCTACCATTCTCAATATCCGACGTGCGTTCAGTTATTGATTCCTGTCGAACTTGCGCAGTAGTGTAACCTAGGTTTTACAACGGAACTCATCAGTACCGTTACTACAATTATCATCTATAGGCATCTTAAACTGTGTTTAAAGCTCGAAAAACGAAACCACTCTTAATCTGAATCATCAGAGAAAATTTAGCATAAGTTCTGTGCATGGCAGTGTGTATAGCAGTTTAAGCATCCATCAGGCACTAAATTCTTTTTAATAGAAATACTGTTCTATTGGAACATGTTTCATTGTTATGTCATTATATGTAGTAGCATATTATACTAACACATGTATTTTATTTACTATCCATTACCATTATCATAGAATTCTTATCAAAATTATTAATTAAAATTATTTTAATTTTTAAATTTTATCTATATAAATATCAAACTTTTTATAATGGAAATCTTAATATAATAGGGTAAGTTTAAGAAACTATTCAATCATTATACATAAATATGAACGAAGACGCATCAAACTTCGATATTGACTTCACATTCTGAAGCCAATATCTAAGCTTGATGCGTCTTCATTTATATTTATCAAATTGCCCTTTTCGACATTTCCTTCGTGTTCTCCATAAAATAATTTCGCAAAGCACAAACTACTTTCACCTTATCTAGACGGCTGGAAGTCGTTTCTTAACTAATCAGATCACTTAATAAAATTTGTGATATTTAAGAATGAATCGATGAAATATTTACAGATCATTCAAATGAGTCTTCGTATTTTGTATAGGAAATTTAAAAATGTAAATATTTGTCTTAGATTTTTTTAAATCCAGTATTATTAATGCTTAAGTATTTTTATGAACTGAACCAAGAGTAATGACATCATGCGGAAGTACTATGCTATCAGTTTCAGTCCATGTTTTTCAACACACTATAGCAGTGGAATGCTATGGTGCGTTGATAGTGGTTCAAATTTATTTTTTAGTAATATTCATATATAAATTTTTCGAAAATAAAAGAAAAAACCTTGAAAAATATAATTACGTAAGATAAATGCTTTCGTAATAGTAGATGATAATGGGTCCTTACTAGCTTATGTTTAGGTAAAGATTATGATTTGTTATGAACCTGATATGTCAATGTTACGAATTAAATCACTTGGAGTAGCCTCGAACGTGCTCTGGTTCCGTAACCCGCCATTTTAAGCTAGCTTTTGAAAAAATGTTTGTGTAATCACGAATGTCTGTAGAAATAGCTAATACATATTATTTCTTATGCAAAATTAACCAAAACAAATAAATCAAAAAATATATTATAATACAAAATGGTGGAAATATCAGCCAAAATGCAATGGATGAATTAAATACTGACACGTTCATGATCAGTAGTTAAGTTTATAGAGCTTTGAGAATTCTTAAATATCAATTGATCTATGTCGCTGTTGAAACGATGGCATAAGGTTGTATCGCTTAAGTCCATTGTATTAGCGACGGCAGATAGATCAGTCGTATCTCCAAACAGACATTGCTTTATCCGTTTTCTGGAGAGTCTGGAAGGTGTGAACATTGTTTTTCGTTTAGAATAAAGCTTTGACTTGTTAATGTTACGGTTACACGGCGATTGAAACCCATTTTGCGTAGCAACTCGTTTACTTTGTATGTTCTTAAAAGTTGATTGAAAGTCTGTATTTATTTTACTGTTAAGTACAGATGTTCGTTTCCTAATCGAATTCAAGCAATGTGCTTCAAGTTGCTGATGATGAGGTGGCCGTATCGAATCTCCGTAGTATACTTCCCACAATTTTGTTCTATGACTAGTATTGCCGAGCAATGCTGTAGAAGTAATTTACTTTATATCAGATATCACTTATATTTTTAAGTGAAACTTGCAAAATATGAGAAACTGAAAATTTTAAAAA
Source organism: Pomphorhynchus laevis (assembly GCA_012934845.2). NCBI lineage: Eukaryota > Metazoa > Acanthocephala > Palaeacanthocephala > Echinorhynchida > Pomphorhynchidae > Pomphorhynchus > Pomphorhynchus laevis. The sequence goes on along the minus strand of WNNJ02003327.1, from coordinate 12,427 downwards.
TTAAAGTGAAATTACGGTAACTTGACCTCATCGCACTGCGTTTTAAAGCACATTTAAAATTTTCTACATAAATATTTTTAATTATTTCATCTAAGTATTTGAGATTTTAAATATTCTTAAATTAATTGTTCTTAAATAACTCCCAATACATTAAAAAACTATTAATTAATGTATAATCAATTCAAAAAAGTTATTATAAATAAATAAATTATAAATAAATAGTAATTAATTAAGTCACTTGTTCTTAAACAACTTCTAATACACTAAAAAATATTACCTGATTTATTATTAATTCAATCTACAAAAAATATTTTTTGACTACAAAAAATATTTACAGCTTAAACACACAATAAAATAACATACAACGACATCCGCTCGCTACTTACAACTAACGACTACTTACAACTAACGACTGATTACAACTAACGACTAATTACAACTAACGACTTGCAGATTGACGGAGTTTAAACATTCTTGATTACAACTAGATAATCAACAAGAAAATTTAAAGTGTTCTAGTAAATTACACTGCAAATTCGCCAATATGACTGGAAAAAAGCGGAAGCAGCTCAATAGAACGACTGGATATACAAATGTTCAGACTACTCAGGAGTCTTATAAATCCCACCAAATTAAGTGCTCCAACACGGATTGCGACATTTGGACATGTGTGTCAGCGACCGATAGCTTCATCAAAAAGTTCAACAATGACGATTTCATCTGTGGTTATTGTTCAGCCAAGCTATTCAATGAGCTTAAGACTCGAGTAAGTTGCAGATCGCCTGGCTCATCTAATTCAGAAGAGATAGACAAATCACTATGTGCAGATGTGTCACCTGCAACTACTCCTTTTCAACGTATCAACTCAGACATCTTAGACCTAACAAGCTGCATAAACGTAGTCAGTTCCAACGTTAACTCTCAATTGCCAGTTTCTCCTGGATTCTCCAGCATGTCTTCATCAACAAATGATGTTCACGATTCCCTACCAGCACATAATTCCCGCGAGTCCTCATCAACGAACAATCTTAACGAGTCTGCACCAACCAACAATTTGTCTAAGTGCTCAGTCGTGGATTATCACTCCAACTGTGAGTTGGAACAGTCTATTCCACAGTTACGTTTAAATGTCGATTCAATCAACCTAAACCGGGCAAATATTCTCCCTCGAGCTGCAACGCCAAATAATTCCTCAGCTGGTTATCGCGAAGTTCGCTCAAATATGGGCACAAACAGTGGTCGATATCGAGCAGTTATTGTAGCGAATATTGAGGAGTCATCATCTGTGAATTGTCAGTATCGCATGAATGACGATCTCGATAAGGTTCGTTCCATTTTGTCATTGGTTTTATCGGTTGCGATGAAAATGAAGTGAGCTCTTTGAGGGTTTTATCGCTATTTCGTCTTGGAAAGAGTGTACCGGGTAGCTTGAGATCTCGTTTGCTTAAGGTGATATTAAATACTCGTGAGTCAGCTAAATCACTCTTCAGACACGCATACCGTCTGCGTGGATCCGGTATTAGATTTTTACGGGACCTCGATCCTCAAGATAGAGAGAAACTCAAAGCTGCAAAACAAGAACTTCATAGGCGGACTGTAGCAGGCGAAACAAACCTGACTATTCAAAATTTTATGGTAATGCGGCGGCGTGTTCGGGTGCACTGGACGCCTCTTGTTCTTGCGCAGCAAGTAGACCCTGTCACCTTGCGTTGCGCCGCATTAAACTAGCTATCGGGCCAACAATAATGACGAGTTCACTCCATTTTCGTGATCGCCGTCATTCGGAAGATTTTCAATCTCGCAACACACCTATTTGTGATCAACAAGACCACCATATACCTAACTTGCGTCTCTTATATACAAATATACTTAGTATATCAACTAAGTTATCCGAACTTTCCTTTGTTGTCAAGCAAAAAAATGCGGATATTGTAGCACTCACGGAAACCTGGCTTAATCCACAAATATGTGATGATGAAATTAGTCTAGATGGATACTCTCTTGTTCGTATGGATCGATTATCTTCAAGAGGTGGTGGAGTCATCATCTTCGCGGGAGATTCTTTGTCGGTAAGACTAATCGATGCATGCGCTGACGAGGTGTCCCTAAATGAGTACATTTGGGTCGAACTAACAGCGACAGATAATCGTCATTTCATCGTGGGCTTATTCTATCGATCACCTCGTTCATCCACAGTGTTAATCTGTAACTCATTGCGAAAACATTTAAGAACTAAGTCATCGGCGATAGTTCTTGGTGATTTCAATATGCCCCACGTTGACTGGATAAACTTCGTGTCTCTACCTGGTTGTGACCCTGAATCAGCAATTCTTCTCGACGCTATTAATGACTTGAACCTTAATCAGCTAATTCACGAATTCACACGCGCTCGTGGACATAGTGCGTCTCTACTTGATATATGCCTATAGGTTGATGCCTCTATCGTTGACCGGATTAATTATGATCCACCAATCAGTTCTAGTGACCATCGTGTGATTGATATTGTAGTTTCGTTCAGATGCCCTCGTTCAATCAAAACAGTTCCACAAGTCAATCCAATAAAGGCTAACTTTCTCAGTATGGAACGTATACTCAGTACGGTAGCATGGCCCAATCCTTTTATCATTGGTACTAACCCTGCATGGAACCATCTCAAACGTACTCTGATTGAGTTATTGACATTCTTCTCACCAATTCAACATAAGAAAACGAGCATCCGTATTCCAATTTGGTTTGACTCTGAAATTAAGCATGCAATCAGATCACGGGATATCTCATTTTCTGCGTACAAAGATAGTAGCCTATCCTTTGATAAATACCGTTTATTGAGAAACAAGGTAACTTATATTAAGAGACTAAAGAGGAAGAATTTCATTTCTAATATATGTCGGGCTGCATCCTCGAACCCTAAGCAGTTATTCAATCACCTACTGCGCCGTAATACTGCGCCAGATAAATTTTACAGCATTGTGAACAACGCGGGTGATTTAATTGTTGACCCTATCGAAGTTGCAGCGCTCTTTTCCGCTCATTTTGCAATTCAAGAAGCAAAGTTGGATTACAACTATTTGTCCCATTACACTCCCAGATTCATTCGATCATGTCTTAATGACATATTTATTAGCGAAGAGGACGTCCGTACCGAGCTACTCAAGCTTCCAGTACTCGCGTTTCCGAACCGGATGGCCTTCCATCTATACTTTTCCGCGAGCTGGCTACAGTGTTGACAAGTCCGCTATGTGCTATATTCCAGAGTTCTCTATACTCTGGAAGTTTACCGGATGACTGGAAAAGATCTATAATCTGCCCTGTGTTCAAAAAGGGTGATCACAATCAGACTAACAATTATCGTCCCATAAGTCTAACTTCTATTGCGTGCAAAGTAATGGAAAAGATTCTGCTTCGTACAGTAAGTTCACATCTAGAAGACAATAATATCCTCAACGATGTCCAGCACGGTTTCAGACCTCACTGTTCTACGGTAACTAACCTTGTATTCTCCCGGAATAGTTGGTCGAATGCGGTTCAAGCAGGAACGGGAGTGGACACGCTCTTCTTCGATTTATCAAAGGCTTTTGATAGGGTCGTACACCGTATTCTTATCAATCAACTATCGCTATGTGGGATTGACGGTCGCGTTAAAACTTGGATTCAGTCATTCCTAACTGATCGTTACTTTGCCGTGCGCATCAAAGGTTGTATATCTAAGTGGTCAGCAATCACCTGTGGTGTACCACAAGGCTGCGTTCTGAGTCCAATGCTTTTCTATATATATATATATATATATATATATATATATATATATATATATATATATATATATATATATATATATATATATATATATATATATATGATATGATTGATGTCATATCCAGTGAGTGCGCTCTATATGCCGATGATTTAAAGATTTGGCGTCTAATACAAAGCACACACGATGTAATTGAGTTGCAACGCGACGTAGACTCAATCACCAAATGGTGTCGTGCAAAGGGACTGGTTTTGAATCCTAACAAGTGTAGTCATATGCACATAGGTCCCATAAAAATCGTAGGGACATATGCGATAGAAGATGTAAACATCGAAAAGGTTTCATGTTTTAGTGATCTGGGCGTGATCGTAAGTGAAGATATGAAGACACTAGTCCACGTCCAATATGTGGCATCCAAATGTCGACGTATGCTAGGTATGTTAAGACGCTCGTTTGGCCAACTCGATCCAGTTAGTTTTCGCATTGCCTACTCTGCCCTTATAAAATCGCACATGTTATACGCGTCCCCTGCAATACACCCACAGCTCCGTGGCGAATTGGAAATATACGAACGGATACTACGACAAGCAACCCATCTTGTGTCTTCAGTGCGTGGTGTCAACTATACCCAGAGACTGGCATTGTTGAATGTACACACTGTTGAACGTTCGCTGTCTGACGCCGACCTAGTGTATGTATGGCGGTCACTGTCTATACCTGGACATGTTTCGAAGTCTATGTTTACAATTCGTCCACCGGGTCGACTACGAGGCCACAGACTTATGATAAAGCGCAGACTCCGTCCCAAAACAAATTGTGTTACGATAAGTGATCCCATTGCTGACCTGTGGAACAATCTTCATGCATCGACAATCGACAGCGGTGCCGTCCAGAAGTTCCAGGCAATTATTAAATCACGACAATGACAGTTTCACCTTTTTATCTTTCTTTTCTGTTTTTTTAATGTTTTGAGCTATGTGATCCAGCCAATTTGAGCTTATGCTCCTGGGCTGTTGTAACAATAATAATAATCAAATAAATTAATTATAATTAATTAAATCACTTATTCTTAAATCACTTCTAATATTAAAAAGCTATTAATTGATTTATAATTAATTATCATATTAGATTTAGATTATTATTCTATAAATGTATAAATGCAAATTAGTTCTGTCAATGCCATAAAATTTAAGAATCAAGTAATATTATTATAGTAATTATAGAAACTCTACCTTAACAAGCAAAAATTAAATTTGTTGCTCCGCATTTTAATTCATATTTTTTAATATCTTACTATGAATTAGCTATATTGATCAATCTTAATCACGCCCTTACATTTTAAATATCATTTAATTATATTTTAAATATTCTTTAATTATTCATCTAAAATATTGATTTGAAAATGATTTCTGGTTTAAAATATAATTTTTTTGGTTGAGATTAAAGTACGGATAGATAGTTGAACGTTATTGTAATTTTCAGACAGACTTACCAAGCAGGATGTTAACGAGCATATTGTTTAGTATAAAATTTATTCAACAATATATATGATCATATTCACTAAGGATTATCTGGAATCGTTTAGCTGTCTAAAACAGAATTTTAGTGAAATGCTAAAATTTTTATACATTATGAAGATTAATGAAACTGTAAAGAGTCCAAAATAAATCGCATTTTGATGAATAAATGCGATTAAATAAATCACATAACGAATCATAGATCATTTCCTTCAATTATAAAACATTATATATATTTTGTAATGAAGGGATGATATGATATATATTTTGGGAACCTATTGAGATGGCAAATTATAAGTTATCATATGATATAAAGTTACTGGCGTGAAGTTAATAGCGTTCATCTGTGATTATTAAAAATTACAAGAACCCACAGTAAAGTTTATAATTCTAAACGGCTAGCAAAGTGGACTTAATCCATATTATTAAGAAGTATGCATGATATGAAATTTTTATCCATACTAGGCAAAAGTTAGCCTACTAGGCTAAGCATAATTTAATATCCGAAGCATTGATCAAATGAAGTTTGGTCAAGGAAAATTGATCCAGATGAAAATTGATCCAGAAAAAAATAATGCTCGTTAAATTAATGTAAGAAATTTATTTAAGATTGATTTTAAATTTATTCTAAAATTGATTTAATATTAACATAAGAAATTTTTCATAATTTAAATAAGAACGTCCAAATACCTCATATATTTTCCTTTTTTCAGAGAAAAGTAAATACGGGTTATGGATTGTGATTTTTGAACTTATCTGAATGATTTGCTTTTATATTAAAATTTTTCTTCCATTGTCTAAATTAATTTTTTATAGAATAAATTTCCTTATATATTAAAAAGGTGATCCTTCTTTTCAGTCATTCTCAAACATTATTAAGCACAAATATGCCCACAAACCTAAAATCTCAAGTGTCTCGTAATTTGAAAGTGTTCCATTAGTCCATGAAGTACGGTTTGAAAATTTTTTACCATCAGATACTGCTAATATTCCACGGTCATAACATAACTGCTTAACTTTTCGTCGTTTATCTATTTGTTCATCTGTGAATTTCTTTATAATGATTCCGAACAAACCCACTGAATACCATATGACAATAGCCGATATATACAGAAAAGCTCCTAAAGAATCGTATTCATTATTTGTTCCATTCTTTATCATCTAAAAAACGCAAGCAAGAGTTAAATAATAACTAAATAAAAATGCAGATCTTTTGATTTATAAATCCAAATTACTATTGACCATCAAAAGAGCGCACAGGTTCATACATGAGCATCACAATATGAAAAAGCAAATATTAACACAGTAATTACACAAAATGACAATGTTACGTGCAGACAGATCTTTAGAGATATAGATCATCACCTCTCCGTCTCGACGAGACGCACTGTCGGCCCGATGACAAACGTATCCGTCAATGCTAATTTCACTATCACCATGGGATGCATTGATTTTCGATTTACAAAATACGGCAACATCCGGTCTCAAACTATGAACACGACACACATCTCATCATTCTTAAAAAATAGATCACGGATATTCGACATCATCTGAATCTGACAATTAGCTTCACAATTTCGGTCCCTGATCATCTTGCCACAAAATAAGTCAATGGTGCTTTCACTCAATTTAAACACTCGAATTGAGAGGATAAGGGCGCCTGCTGCAACAGGAGAAGTGCAGTAGTCGTACTGAGTTACGCGATGTAGCTCTTTGTCACACTCGTTAGCCCATCGAGAGGCAGCAAGTTGAAGGTTGACGTGCGCTGCACCCGCAAAAATTTATGATCATAAGATTGCGATCTCCTTTTGAGCACCAATCACGGATTTCGTTAATAGCTGTCTTAAGGCGCATCCTGATTATTGTTGAGATATCTCAAAAAACGAAGACCAGACCCTTTGAGACGATGAGAGTGATAAAATACCAAATCAGTAAGTTCCTTATTAGAGAAAACCACCTTTAGCTGCCGTGGACGACCAAGGCTGTCTTTTGAAGGTCTTCCTAAGCGAAAGACCGACTCAACGTGTGAATTCCTGAGCGAGTTTTATATTGAGAGTTGGCAAACAGGAATCCAAGAATTGACCGAATACCGTTACGATCCTCCTCTGAACGAATAACATTGCCGTTACAGGTTCCATTAAGTTAACAATAATCAAGGATCTACCACGATTCGATTTCGCATGAATATGCTGGACAATACTCGAAGAGCTTACATGAGTGAGCGTGGTGGCCCTCAAGTTGTTCGGCAAACGCTGCCCGTTGAGATAAGGAACACCATCATGAGATACCGGCTGACTGTAGCAGGTATGTTGTTCATAGCATTGGTTAACCAATCTGGCAGCATTTCCATTTGAAAAGTCAATACAGGAAATACGATTGATAATTAACACATTCAAATCAGCGTTGCCAACGTCGACATTGAAGTTATGATTACATATCACAAAGAGTTCAAATAAATGATACATATCATTGAGACTATTCTTCACCATCGAAGCGGGCACTAGGAGTTTACAGCTATCACAGCGATCAATCATATTCGTCGATGCGAGTGTCGGAACGCGAGTGCTGCGGTCACAAACAGTCCTGACTATCAAAACATTACTAGTTCGACGTTCCCCGACGAGCTGAAAATTATTCTTGCAGCATTTTTCGAAGGTGGAAAAACAAAGACGTGTTAAACAAGATTTAGAGGAGAAATCACATTTCCCAAAGTCATCGTTCCGAATTTCAAACTATAGTGTATCCCCACCTTGCTTGGCTAGGATAGCGTATGTCTCCTAGTTTTTGCCACAATTTAGATTATCGTTATCATCTGACTGAAGAACGCGAGTGTTAGCTAATGCGTCATGATTACAGATGTGCAATGGCGGTTTTCTTGAAGGCTGACCACACACGGGTAGTCTATTTATAAATCGGTAAAAAAGGATTTATTTTAAAGTGGCAAATGCGTTCCAGCGAACGCTTACATGACCACAACAAAACAAAAATGTAAATCATGTGTCGAGAAGATGTGAACGGAGGAGGTGTTTGAATGTGATAAAGGAGGGAGCATGCGGACGTCGAGAGGGAGCTGATTCCAGACGAAGAGAGCGGCAACGAGGAAGGATCGGAGACCGTAGTTGTTAAAGTAATTGAGAACGTGGAGTAAAAGGGAATGACGTAAACGCAGTGATAGAGATGCGGGACGAGGGTCGTCTAAGAAAGGGACGCTGATGAACGATGGTGAGCCGACAACGATGAGACGAAAAGTGACGAGAAGAAAGCGGAGTTTGATGCGGATATGAATGGTGGGCCAGGATAGTTGGGTAAAATATGTGGATGTGTGGTCGAAGCGACGGAGACGAAAGAATTGATTTTAGGGAAAAGAAGCGATGAAAGAAGATACATACAGGAACGGAAGTCGATAAGGGGGCGGATACTGCGGATGTCACGGATAATTAAGTTAGGCGAGCGGACCTTGTCGCAGAAGAAGGGATTAAAGGAAATGTGATCATCGAAAAGGAATCCTAAGAAAGTAAGATTGTGGACTATGGGGATGATTGATGAGGCAAAAGATACAGCGGGAGGAAATATGTTAGGTTGACGGGAGAGGATTTACATTATTTTGGATTTGTCTGATTTTAGAACGAGACGAAGATTGGAGAGACGTTTGTAGATAGAATAAAGACAGTTAGAGGCAGGAATTGCGATATCGTGTATGCGATAGGCGGGTTAATGAGCATAGATGAGGATGTCATCGGCGTATTGAATGACGTTAAAGGAGTAAGGTTTGAAAAAAGGATATATATCGCTAAGTAGAAGGTAGAAAAGCAGGGGACCTAGGACTGAAACTTGTGGGACCCCGAAAAATTGGGATGGGAGGGCAGGAAGATGAATTAGAACAGACACGAAAGGAACGGTCGGAAACCGATATGAGGCAAACCATAATACGGAGGAGGAAGAAAATCCGTAATCATAACGAAGGCGAGAAAGGTAGTCTTTCTTCTCCACTAATTGTGAATTTTCTGGTCTCAACAGTATTGACCAACTATTAGCAAGGGTAGCATTACGGGTAAAGATAGATGCGCGCATTACAGTGTGATTTTTCAGTTTCAATTGTTTGCAAATTTCCTCCAGTGCTTGTATTTTGCTGACAGAACAAAATACGCATAGGAGTCACTGATCTGTGTTGGGAGATACATCCTTTCCAAAAGACATCATCATCTAGATATCGCATCTTTCTGGATCACATGTGATCTGAATATTGCAATACTCCACATCAGCAGATATTGGAGGATCCTTGCTAAATACATGAACACGTTTGGTAGTTTCGTTGATTTAGAAAGTGCACAATATTTACTGCCCGCCGCGTGCTTTTCAGCATTTCGAAGTGAAGCACAGAGATAACTTTTATAAATAGAAATAATGTATCTAAAATAAACAAACATGTAGGCCTGTTTAACAGAAGTAATCATCAAAGTACTTAGGTCTTCGTCACATACGTCGTCCGGGAACTGAAAGCTTACTGTCGTTCGTTGTCTTTAACTCCTTTTGTGATTCCGTTACATCTATAGATTCGTCGAGCTTATCGCTTGATTATATTTCGGTATCATAATAGCCTGCGTGTTGCCTCGCTTGAATTATCTCTCTAGTTGGATGGGTAATGTCTGATGTGTTCACTTCTTGTAATTCGCTAAAATCCTAATCTCTTTCAGTTCCGTTTTTCGATGTAATAAAGATATCGTTATTAGTCAGGTTATTATACTTATTAGTCTCATCATAATTATCCTTATTCAGGTTTGAGTTGTCAACCCTAGTTGTGGTTTCGGTTCGCTTATCGTTGTCGAAACATAGAACACTCGATGTGCTAGCTGGAGCGAGATGTCTGAACGAAAAAGTTGCTTCTCTGCCATCATTATGCTTTACGATCGCATATTAAGAATTAACATTAACAAGATCAGTTTCTACAGGTGGATAATACTTTGAACGACGTGACATAACCCTTATGAGTACCTTGCGGCCAATATTTCTAAGCCACGTAGATAAACGTGTGACAGAAGAGCCACATCTGTCATGCAAAAATATGCATTCGTGTGGTGAGCAACGAGTTGCCATACACAATTATGACGGCATGGAATGTAAAGCCATAGGTAAGACGGATTCCCATTCAGTAACTGGCGGTCTTTTAGAACTTAGTGCTAATAGATTAGCTATCCATAATGTACCATTTACACGTTCCACTTGATCGTTACCGGCTGAGTTGTACTGACTAGATCGACTATACGAAATTCAGTTGTTTCGAAAGAATGACTGTAACTCTTCCGAAACGAATGATTTGCCATTTAATGATTTCTAAGCATTATAAAAATATTTGCTGTAAGCAATGAATGACCGTATCTGACGTCATTTCTCTACACGCCATTGTCCAAAGAAAGCGACTGTATTCATCTATCGCGACAAATAAAAACTTGTTTGCCGAGCTGAATTGTAAAGGTATTTTGAAATCCACACTAAGGTGTTCAAAATGTTTCGATGCACAAATTACATGTTCATCAGCCGGTTTCAAAAATCGTGATTTTACTTTGGCGCATATTAGACAACTTTGAACCATTTGCCTCACCTCAGCTAAGCTAAAAGGAAAGTTGTGTGTTTTCACAAAGTGATACATCCTTCTTATACCGGAATGAGCCAAATCTTGGTGTAATTTAGGTAAATCAGTCAGCGTGGTCGCTCCCACAAACTCGAAACAAGGCGTCTGCAACCACATTTACTGCACCCGGTCGATAAAAAACTTCATACGAAAAGCTTGTCAACTCAAGCCGTCACCTCGTAAACTTCTCATTCTTTATTTAACTATTTTGTGTCCTATTGAATATGAACGCTAATGACTTCTAATCCGTTATGAAACGAAATGTTCTTCCTAGCAGCATGTGCCTCCAGCGTCAAATTGCTTCAATCGTGATCGCGTGCAGTTGATTTGGATGCGATATATGGGCAATCGTTGCAGTATTACCCAAACAATCAAATTCCCTATTTGCCAGAGAATATAAATGCATGTTCTGCGTTTATGAACTACTATCCTTATCAACTAAGATCAGCTGTGTCAATCAAACTTATTTCAGAAATCTAAATTTGATACGATTAAGAGAAACAAGCAGAAAATCCGATCATTCTATGGAACCAACAATTGTTTGTCCAACCAAACCTTAGATTATGATCTAAGTTGTGAATCTTCCAGCTCTAAAAATGTGATAATCTAAGTCTGGGATCTTACCATCATAGTAATCACTCGTATTTGGATTTAATCAGCGCTTCGTCAATTACAGTTTTGTATCCTGAGCTTCAGCAAGCGATATTCCTAATGGCAAACGAACTGAATTATTCACGAATAATTGCACCAGCGGCAATCCTGATCACACTCTACTGACAAGTATAATACCCTTATCTACACCAATTGCCAAACCACTTACCGGCTCCGTCAGTAAGGAATATACAAATAGATCGTTATCCTCTTTTCGGCGAATAAGCCAATAAAAGGCAGATATCGACTTGTAACGAACAGTGATCGTTCAATATTCATAGTTAACATTAGCGAGTCCTCGGCGGTTAATAGCCAACATTGATTAAACGATCATTTAGAGAAAGTGTGATTGATCCTATTGCACTTTCAACCTTGCGTATTACCTACATCTTCCGCTTAGTACCGTTATCCATAGATAGCAGAAAGCCACGGTTATGAAGTATTATTCAGTAAGAATTTGGTAGATGCCTTGTTTAAGATTGCGTTTGACCTAAAAAGAGGAATTCAATTTTTGAGTGATTTTGGTATATATATATTGTATCGTATGAGATCATGAAGATCGATTGAAATCGGGACTGGTGATCCTTTGATGGATGCTTATTTATGTAATGAATAGTTGCTAGGTCACACGAGGTGACTTTCGCATTGAAAACTAGCTGGTTTTCAATGCGAAAGTTTTCAATGGACGAGTTAAACAAGGTGGTAAGGAAAGGGGATATCAATGAGCAGATGGGTTTAAGAATGGGGGTAGGTAGGGAATCGGCAGTTGAGGTTTTGTTGGGCAAGGACATGAGAACCGATGAGACTTCTGTAGATGAGACAGGGAAAATATGTAAAAGTTCCGGGAGGATGAGGCGAGTAACAGTGAGATGGAATGAA
>WNNJ02003326.1:0-38107 GCA_012934845.2 Pomphorhynchus laevis | reverse complement strand
ACTTGCAGCGCTTATCCCCACATCTTTGCATTCCTTCCGATATTTTCAGCTTGTTTGTGAACAGTAAACGCCGTAGGGATTTACCACTTTTGTAGGCGACTTTAATCTTGACACCTGTTCCGCATATGGAATTACATGCGTTTAAGGCAGTCGTTAGATCCCGCTCAAGAGACAGTAGGGCTGGGTGAGTGTCAACTACTATATAGGGGATTTTGTCCTGGCCTTTGATCCTCACCTTTTTAGTCAAAAGGATGTCCCTATCCATACAACAAACCTCAGCCAATTGTCTTTTAATTAGCTTTAAATGGTATCCTCTACACTCAAATTCTTTAGACATGGTTATGGCGGCTTCTGTGAATATCCTTGCTGTCGAGCATATTTTCTTAGCTCTGATCAGTTCGTTTCTGATGATTAAACGTTTAATCCTTGGATGATGAGCACTCCTGGCATGTACCAGAGATCTAATTCCTTTGAACTTTCGGTGCATTGACGTTAACCATCCTGATACCGGGTCTTTCCTTATATATATATATATATATATATATATATATATATATATATATATATATATATATATATATATATATATTTATATATATATATATATATATATATATTCTATGCTACTGTTGAACCGCACACGAGATCCCATTTCTGGAATACTTTCGAAATATTTATTTTACGATTGAAATCGAAATCCAATGAACAGTGACTGTGATTTATTAGAAAAGCTTTCGGCTTTTGTAAGCCTTCTTCAGTTCAATCTGAAATATACATATGCACAATACAATGTCTGCAATATAACAAAAACACAAATCAAGTATCAAAACACAAATATACAGTTCATGTGCTAAGGTAAGTGACAGTCATTATATGTATTTAGGTGTAAATCTGTCATAAGTTGCGCTATCCAGAACTGTTCCCTATTTCTCCTCGCAGTTACGTTAGGCAATTCATCCTCTAAAACCATAACGCTCATTGTATGCCCAGGGTGTTCAATGGAATGATTAGCTGCACCATCCCTACCAGTTCGTCTAGCTCTAACGTCGCAACGTCTAGTATTCATACGAATATTAAGTTGATGTCCTGTTTCTCCGACATACTGAACCGGACATTCAGCACACAAACACAAATATACTAGGTTTTTCGTTTTACATGTGGCTGCACATTTTGTGGTGTACTCCAACGCCGTGACAGAACTACGAAATTTGCTGCCTCTGCATATTTCTGCGCAGCATTTGCATCTATTATTACCGCAGGGGCGTGTACCACTTAATGTACCCTCATGACGTAATTTATTTGATAGTAGATTTCTCAAATTAACACCCTTTTTAAAAACTACTTTCAGTTTCTTCCTTGAGCCCGTGATTACATTCAAAGACGCTAATGCCCTATTGAGATCACCCTCCAACGACAATAAGGCCGGATGATAATCGGTTACAATATAACATCCACCCCCCTCATCCTCCGACGGAGATATTCGACTAAGCAATTCGCATCGATCCATTTTGCAAACGTCTTTGACTTGACGCTCGATTTGATATTTCTTATAACCACGGGCTAAGAACTCATCTCTAAGCTTATTTAATGTTAATGCGAAATCGTATGATGTAGAGCAAATTTTCTTAGTACGAATCATCTCGTTTCTGATCATCAATCTTTTTATTCTCAGATGATGTGCACTATTAGCATGTATAAATGTACGAGTTCCCACAAATTTACGGTATACAGTAGTTTGCCACTTTTCTTGGGAATCCAAATAAATCTTTACATCTAGGAAATTTATGCCATGAGTATCCACCACCGACCGTACAAATTTAAGCTCAGAAAAAGCATTGAGATCATTTAAGAATTTAACGAGCGATTCCTCACCGTGACTCCAAATACCAAAAATATCGTCTACATATCGCACCCAGAAAGTTGGTCTTAGCTCCCGCGAAGCTATGAAGCATTTCTCTACGTATGCCACATACAACCCTGCATATGTTGGTCCTATCGGGCTACCCATTGCAGTTCCCCTAGTCTGTCTAAAGATCTTATCATTGAATGTGAAGGTGTTTGATTCCATTACCAGTTCTAATAGAGTGCATGTAGTTTTTATCTCCGAGTCATCGTATTCCGCTGCTAACATAAGCTGTTTGACGGCATTAACGCCATTACGCAAGATGATGGAGGTAAACAACGACTCCACGTCCACAGTAAATAATATACTATCAGAGTTAAGCGACAGTTTAATACCTTCAAATTTTCTTATGAATTGATCTGTGCTGTTAATAAACGAAGGGCATTGCCTTAACAAGGGATATAAGTTATCATGTAAGTAGCGAGCTAATTTTTCCGTTGATGTTCCGCAATTTCTAATAATAGGTCGTCCCGGAGAAGGAGTTTGGTTCTTATGTATCTTAGGAAGAAGATACATATATCCCAAGATAGGATTATCAACCAATAACTTACTTTTTACCTCGTTGTCTTTCACTAGAGTGGAAATGACAGTGTGAACCTCATCAACGATACCTATATGATCCACCAGCTCAATTCGCTCATATGCATCCCCACTCAATTGGCGCATTCCTTCAGCAATGTAGTCCATAGTAGACCAAACTACAGTTTTGTTACCTTTGTCTGCCGGTAGTATCATTATATTTGGATTTGACCTTAATTCCCTAATTGCATTCATCTGGGTTTTTGACATATTTGATCTACTAAGTTCATTGGGCTTAATATTCACATATTTTTGTATTAAAGGCGAGCTTAGAAAATTATTCTTTGTGTTTGCGGCATCATCCCGGTCCGAAATGCCCTCTGTTATCTTGGTGGCAGCATAACGAATGTGTCTAATTAAATCCAAGCGTCCAAATTCACGAGGGGACGGAACAAAAGACATACCTAAAGAAATAGTCTCTCTTTGGGCCTCGTTAAGCTCCACATGCGATAAATTCACTATGCCGTCCGAAGCTGGTGTGAATTGATCAACGTGCCTTCTGGTGCGAAATCGTCTGCATCGTCTTAATGGATAGAGACACAGTTCATCGGATGAAACTGCCAAGTGGAAATGTCGGTTTAGTTAGTTAACTTTGGAATTTAGCAATCTGTACTGTAGTCGTTCGTCGATAGGTGCTAGCACCGAATTGTACGCTGCTGAGTAGAATTCCCATAGTACTCGAGTGAGGCGTATTTCAGCTGTATGTATAATAGTAGCCAATATCATTGAATGATTATCATTTAAATGATTTTGAAGAAAGCCAATATCATTGCATATTGTTGCAATTCTTAAAATTTCATTATTTAATGTATTATATTTTATATTATATGGTATGCATGAATGCTCATGCAAAAATATGTTTCTTGTAAATTTAAATATGTCATCTTTACGATATAAATTAATAGTAGTTTTAGTTAATGTTAATTTAATGTTCATATCTAGATATACACATTCTTTATCATTAATATTGGTTTTGTTAAGAATAAGGCTTTCTGAATAAATGTGCTCACAAATTGAATAAAAATTATTAGAATTAAATACACATATATCATCAATGTATCAAAACATATTTTTCATATATTTATATTGTTTAGATTGTTTATATTGTTTATATTGTTTATATTGTTATTTAGATATTTATATTGTTTATATTGTTTTTTACACAGTTATGAACAAATTCATATTGTATAAAGCTTAAAAACAAGTCAGCTATAATTGGGCTACTATTACCACCCATTGGTACACCTTTTACTTGTCTAAATATAGATTTATATAATCTATAAAATTTTGATTTATCAAAATAATGTGAGGATTCTATTAATTCAATTTTATCCATATATTTATATTTATTTGATGGTTTAATTTAAATATTTAATATTTAAATATTTAGATTTATCAAAATATTTAAGGATTCTATTTATTCAATTTTATCCATATATTTATATTTATTTGATGATTATATTTTTGTTAGATAGGCGTTATAATTATTATAACATATATATGTATATCTTTTTCCGAATATAAGATTAATTAATTTAACTAACGCTTCTTTAATATCTACTAAACCTAGATTTGTAATCGTATGTATTTATATTTTGAAAATTTATTCCTTTTGTCTGTTCTAAAAATTCTTTTGTAGAATTAATACTGAAATAGTGTTTTATACCAGTATTAATTTCGATTACCTTGCAATATTTTTTGAAGTGTGCTTTAATTACTTTAAGTATTTTATTCATATAGACAGAAAGTGGTTTTAATGTACATTTAAACGCAATACATATGAACCTAGGTTTTATTGGATTTTTATGTAATTTTGGATTCCAATATAATATAGGTAGAGTTTTTTATCTAATTCAACCTTTATACCCTTTTTATCCATTATAGAACAGTGACTTGTAATAATTGTTTCTAAACTCAACTCACTACGTTCATATGTTGGATTTACATTTAAATCATTAGAATTAACCTCTTTCACTAGTATATCATAATAAAGCTTTTTGCATATGAAGACAAAGTTATTACTAGCTTTATCAATAGCTGTTATTATATAGTTATCCTTTAATTTAGTAAGTTATTTATACATATCTTTATTAATTTTATCTTTTCTTTTATAATTGTTTGTTATTTTCATTTTATTTTTAATTTTATCAAATATATAATCTTTCCAAATTTTTATCTTAGATATATTCGAGCTTTCACTATTAATCAGCTTACTAAAGTAATCATTTAAGTTATTATATAACAAATTGTATATTTTATTTTTGACGTTGTTATTATTTAATCTATATTTATACCCTTTTGATATCAGCTTTCTTAATTCACAATTTTCAATTAATTCTAGATTATGGGTACATATATGTTCATTTATTTTATCAAAACTAAGACTTTTACAATTGCATTCTGTTTCCATTTTGTTTCTAATATTATCGTTACATATTGATTTTAATTCTTTATTATAATTACAAATTTTTCGTCCTGATGGTGGTAGGAGTTTATACCTTATTTTAGGAATATATTTACTAAAATCTGACTTTATTATTTCTTTACTTTTAGAATTATTTAAAAGTCCGGCTATATTTTTTTTATCTATACATTTATTAATGAAGTTTGTGGTTAATGTATATTTTCTATTGTTATTATTAACATTTATTGTACGATGGTTAAAAAAAGAATTGATTATTAAAGTACTTACAAGATTAATATACACAAATTTGTTCCGTACAAAGATCAATGTGCACCGTTCTGATAACAGAGCTAGCGAAGCGAGCGTAAGGGGCAAGGAAATATAAAGGATCGTACGCCCAGGGTACTTCCCGGGGTACACACTCGCACGAAAACTAACAGTTTAACAAACCATCCCAGGGTATAAGGGCTCTGGTTTCTCTACAAAGGGAAGTGTGTATCTACTGCCCATTCCCGAGAAACTTCGTCTATACAAACGCGATCATCCCGGGATACAGGGGCTCTGTCTAGCAGACGGAATATCAACGAGTCCGCCGCAACAATCAGAGATAATACAATCGGCATGGTTAGAGGGAAACCCTCTTCGGTAACTCCTTGCTGCACGTGCAATGGACCGGCAGCGAAATGTAAAGGATGCCGATGCGCAAAGACCGATACAAAATGCAGTAACTGCCGGGCTCCCAATTGCGGAAACAAGATCCTCAGCTGCCCAATAAGCGGCACCGTAAGGTCAGGAGCCGACCAGACACAAATCCAGAAAGCTACGGGAGAAACAGACAAAACTCCAATCACACTCTCGATTACCGACATCTTTGAGCAAGTGGTTCACTGGAAGCCAAATCTCTTCAGATTACCTAGGTGTGCGGAGTCGAAACGTTTTATAATAGAACTTGCCCGTATATATAGGGAATCTTGGTCTCAACAGGAATCTTTTACAAAAGCCATTGTAATCGGACATTTGATTCTCCAACGAGATATTCGCACCTCCCATAAGACCCTCAAAGTAATACTGTCTCGAAGATTAGACCTTTGGCTAAAAAACGAGTTTACATCTCTTTACACGGAAGCGTATATCTTGCAAGAATTCAGTCGACGTAAAAGACCAAACAGTACATCACGCGATTGGCGCAGGAATTTCACCAGTCTGGTAGTGAGTGGAAGATTAAATGGAGCGATGCATTTGCTAGACACAGATGCAACAACCGGAACCCCACTAAATCCTGATGACATGATCGGTCCTACGACCGTTCGAGAGCTACTCCTCGACAAACATCCCATTGCAGCAAAATTAAACAGTAATGCTCTTGACTGGAATCATGTTATCCCGCCACATAGCTTTCATCCCGTGGTTTTTGACTCCATAGACAAGAAACTAATAGTCTGTATGGCCAAACGTGTCACAGGTGGAGCAGGTCCCTCAGGAATTGACGCACAGTCCTGGACACATATGCTCTCAAAATTCGGGAGAGAATCAGATGAACTTGCTGAGGCCATAGCCTCATTCACAAGAGCATTAGCGACAGAGCGCATACCAATGGACATTACACAGGCTCTAACATCATGCAGGCTAATCGCATTAACAAAGAAAACTGGAATTCGACCAATAGGAATCTGTGATGTTAGCAGAAGAATAATGACGAAGGCTATATTATCCATGGTCTCGGAAGACATACAGCAGGTATGTGGAAGAAGTCAAATGTGTGCAGGCCAACGAGCTGGCGTGGAATGCGTTACACGAGCCATCCGCAATGAACTTACAAACAATCCGAATCATATTCTTCTATCAATTGATGCCGACAACGCATTTAACAGAATTAATAGAGAGGCGGCCCTTTGCAATATTGATCGAATATGTCCGTCGCTTTCTATAGTCATGCATAATTTTTACGACCACCCTTCTAATCTATCTGTCGGAGGCGAATTCGTTAAATCACAAGAAGGATTTACACAAGGTGACGTCCTAGCCATGCCCGCATTTGCGATCGCCACACTGCCAATAATACATCACATTTCCACAAAGTTCCCTCAAGTTCGGCAACTTTGGTACGCCGATGACGGCAACTTGATTGGTTCTCCTATCCAAATCAGAGCTGCATACGATCTACTGTGTAAAATTGGCCCAGCGTTTGGATTTCACGTAAATCCCCAGAAATGTTCAATATTTACGCCAACAATGGAAGAAGCTAACACATGCCAACAATTTAACGGAACAAATGTAGAAGTCCGAACGGACGGAATTGTGATACTAGGCGCACCCATTGGAGTAGACAAATACGTATACGAGGTCGTAGAATCAAAAGTAGACAAGTTTTGCAACTTGGTCGAACGATTAGCCGATGTGGGAATTTTAGATCTGCAGATAGCATATGCCTGTTTCACTAAAGCGTTACAGCACAAGTGGTTTCACACGCAAAGAACAACTCAATGCTCATCAGATTGGTTTGCCCCGTTGCGGGAATCCATCAGATCCTCCTCGGACAACATATTCGGCCTCGATGATTCGGATGGATCGCTATGGCCTCTCATCTCTTTACCCCTACATTGTGGTGGCCTCGGCATCATCGATCCATATATGAGTGCTGGCGTTGAATGTGAAAATTCTGGACATCTATGTGAACCTTATTTAAATGGATTACAAGGAATGGAACTTAAACTAGAGCAAGATTTCCGAGCCAACGAAGTTCACAGGCGGAAGAAAACACAATACAAGGCCTCTTTGCTAGCCCAACTTCCTACATATGATATCATAAAGAGACGGATTATTCAACACACAATGATAAAAGGCGCATCTTCCTGGCTTTCTGCGTTCCCCACAAGAGAGTCACAAACTCGAATAGACAATACAACATTTCGTGATGCTGTTGCCGCACGGTACAACACTCTAACCAAAGATGCCCCCTCCCTTTGCCCATGTGGTTCGTCGACCTCACTGGCACATTGCCTTTCCTGCCCCAATGGCGGTCATCCGTCGATAAGACACGACGCAACCCGCGATATTCTCGCAAAATCGCTCACCCAAATATGTGACGGCGTTGAAATCGAACCGCTACTCAGATCAGTGGATCCAAGCATTCACTTTGAGAGAAGATCAACGACGACTGATCGTGAAGCACGACTGGATATATCTTGCCGTGGTTTCTATGGTGGACGCTCGGAGCGAGCTTTCTTCGACATTTGCGTTTTTAACGTGTTCGCTCCGTCAAATCTTACCAGGGAAACCACACCAAGCTTCGAGTATCACGAACAACGGAAATGCTCGAAATACCAAGAACGGGTGGATATTATAGAACGCGCAAATTTCGCCCCTATTGTATATTCAAGTTTAGGAGGTGAGAGCAAATCGGCATCTACAATGATAAAAAGATTATCCAGAAAACTGGCCGTCAAGAAGGAATCTATCTACGCACAAGAATTGACTCGGATACGGGAGAAGATAAGCCTGCAACATGCAAGATGCATTTCAATGTGCATTCGCGGTCCCAGATCAGCAAGAAACCGACCTGCGAACTATCACACTGTAGAGTGGTGATATAATTGTAATATAATTGTATTGATGATATTATTATTGTAGAGATAATGTCGTTGGAAATAAATAAACATTTTGTTGTAAAAAAAAAATTATAAAAAAAAAAAAAAAAAAATTATTGTACGATTATAGTATTTTGTGTTACAATAACTGTCTATTATACAACTTAGCCTATCATAGTCGTTAATTAATTTTTGATTTATTGAACATATGATATCTTTAGAAAAACTTCTTATATTTACATAAAGATCTTTTAGCTTATTATCACTTAAAAGTTGTTTTAATATTTCTAATTGTTCATTTATATACATATCTTTTTTAATATTTTTAACTCTATTTTTCCTATTCCTTTTATCACCATGACTTCTTGGTTTGCGTTTAACTGGATTATTATAATATAGTTGTTTATTATGTATTATACTACTTCTGCCAATTCCTTGTACCACGTCATTCAATCCTAATGGGTACATGGAATTAAGCGTTTTAATCCAAAAATCTTCTTTGTCTAATAGTTTTTGATTTAATATTGAAATGTTTTTTTCGATAATATGTTTTAAAATAAATAATTTACAGTTTTAAAATATCATGTCTTATTAATCTCATATGTTTATGAAATATAGTTTGACTCTTATGCTGTATTTTATATATGTGTTGCCTAAACCTAGTTTTTAACATTTGATATGTTTTTTCTATATATTGCAATCCACATGTGCATTGTATTATATACACTACAGCTGCGGTATTGCAGTTACGATTTGATAGATTGTTTCATTTCAGACCTTAAAGTTTGAGATCTAAAATACATACACTAATTACATTTGAGATCTAAAATACATACACTAATTACATTTGAGATCTAATAAACATACAAACAAAAAATTTTAAGACCTTAAACACACACCGACATATTTTGTGAGTTTACTAAGCTGCTCTCAATCAACAACGATTTAAGTGCAAACAGTCAAGATAGTCAAATTCGTCACAGCAAAAGTCGGAAAATCCCTCGTTGGTTTGATACTGAGCTGGCTACTGCGATGAAGGCTCGTGACTCCAGTTTCAAATGCTTTAAGGGTGGGTTTTGTGAATATGGTGTTTATAAGCAAGCGAGAAATTTCTTCAATTCTTTAAAACGACATTAGCGTTATTTATTTGAAAATGGTTTAGCTCATAATTGTAGACATGATCCCAAAGCTCTCTTTCTATATGTAAATAGTAGTAGGAACGCTAATAAAACAATTAGCCAATATTTTGATAGCGTTATTGAGGACGACCTTGCTGAGATGTTCTAAAGGCATTCTTACTTGGACGGAGAGACTTCAAACGTGTACTCTAAATTTATCCAGAACAGTGAGACGATAAGAGGTGCTAGTGTTTCATATCCTAGCTTAGACATAGCTAATTTGATAACTCCTGAGAAAGTTTTAGCTGAACTGCATCGTCTTAAAGAGACAAACTCCAAAGGTGCTGATTTGTTACCTTCGATGTATCTTCGTCGGATAGCAGGCTCAATATATACACCATTTTGTACCATATTTCGACAATCTATTATTGATACGACTCTTCCAAAAAAGTGGAAACAATCGATCATTCACCCCATCTTCAAAAAGGGTGATAGATCTTCAGTAGACAATTACAGACCAGTAAGTATTAGTTGCTTATGTTGTAGAATGTTAGAGCGAATTATACATGGTTATATGGTCAAGTTTTATAGTGAGAATAAAGTAATAGCTTCTGAGCGACATGGTTTCCGTAAGGGTTATTCGACAGTTACCAATCTACTCGCAGCCCATCTTGATTTGTCAGCTAATAAAGCCGTATCCATTGCTACTGACATCCTATTCTTCGATTCCTCTAAGGCATTTGACAGAGTAGACCATAGATTCCTCCTAAATAAACTAGAGAAAAGTAGCATTCCATTTTTGCTTGTTAGATAGATTGAATCGTTTTTAAGCAATCGTAGTTATTGTGTTCATGCAGATAATTTTGACTCTTCTTCGCGGCCATGTAATATAGGGGTGCCTCAAGGTTCAGTATTGGGTCCATTGTTATTTAGTGTCTACATCAACGATCTTCCTGAATTTATTGATTCTCGGATGCTTCTATATACAGACGATTTGAAAATCTGGAGGGCAATTCGTTCACCCAGTGATATAGTTATACTTCAAAAGGATATCGATGAAGTCAAAAATTAGGCTCTGCTCAATAGGTTGATTATCAATATACCAAAATGCAAACATTTACGTGTTTGTGGCGGAAATGCTCAATCTTCAGCTAATTATAGCTTTCAAAGCAGTGATATAGAACGAGTGAACAAATATAAGGAATTGGAAGTGTGGATAAACAGTAACTTGAGTACTGTCACACATGCTGACCATGCTTGTTCAAATGCATTGAGGATAATCGGTCTACTTCGACGAACTTTCTTTACACTCAATCAATTTGCCCTACGTCCGCTAATATTTGCTCATGTGTTGAGCCGTCTTCTATATGCTGCGCCGTGTGCGTATCTCCAAAATTCAAAAGAACATATTAGTTCAGAGAATGTACTTCATAGAGCTACCAAGCTAGCACCGCAACTGGAATTTTTGTCGTACCCTGATCGATTAAAATCACTTAGACTTGAGACTGTCACGTGGACTCGACCGTACATCGATATGAGTATAGTCTGGCAAATTCTTAATGAATCGGATTATCCACTTCGAGATTGCGTGCATTTGCGATCATCCAATATCCTCCAAGGCCATGGTTTAACCCTGCGACGTGAAAGGATAAGAAAATCACGAGCTGTCCAATTCGATCAGGGAGTTGTATCTCTGTGGAATAGGCTTGGAGAGTCAACAGTGTGCAGTAGCAATATCAACGAATTCAAAAAGAAATTACGGATGGAGGATGCCATGGGGAAAGCTGATTTTCCGTATTTGTAATACTTTTATTATATTTTCTTTTTTTCTGCAGTGAACCAGCTAATTAAGCCATGATTTTATGTGCTGTTGAAACATTAATAATAATTACTTTATAAAACCTCTCCTTCTGACCCAATTCCCACCAACTTGCTTAAAAAAATATGATCATCTATCTCACCCTTCCTAACCACTTTGTTCAACTTGTCTATCCGCAATAGCACATTTCCTTCCAACCGGAAATGCGCCACTGTTCGCCCTCTCCTCAAAAAGCAATCTCTCGACCCTTCACTACCATCTTTGTACCGTCCTATCCTACTTCCAATCCTCTCTAAACTCCTTGAGCGTCTTGTTCTCAATCAAGTTAATGCATATCTATGTTCATCTAACTAGTTTCGTTCCAAGCTGCGTTTCGCTCTAATCACTCTACTGAAATTGCCTGTCTTAAAGTTTATAACGACTTACTCATCACGCGCGATTAAAAATTGTTATAAATTGATTGTTCACTCATATTGGATTATTTATTAGTGGAGAGAGTGAAGAAAATATTTATTTAATCTCGAATTTTCAATAGTCTACTGCTATCATCACCAGGAGTAAATGTTACAAAAAAATTTTACAATTTAAGTATTTTCAAAGCTGTCAACTGCATACTTCGTTTGGCGCGGCAGAACAAAGACCTCAATTGTACGTTTTACATTGCGCAGCGGATCAAACGACTAGATGTGCTCCTCATTAATAATTACACAAAGAAAGAAAAATATACATAAAAAACAACGAACAAAACAATACAAAAAACCATTACAAATCATTATAATTATAAAATATTTGTTATTAATTCAATAGACAAAGAAATTCAATAACACAAATAAAGAAAAATATACATAAGAAACAACAAACAAATCAATACAAAAACCATTACAAAACATTACAATTATAAAATATTTGTTATTAATTCAATATCTGGTTTATTATTGGGCATCAGTATATTTATATTTTTGTGCATAAAATAAGCTTCTTGTATTTTTCTTTCTAAAGCGTTGTTTTCTACTTAAATAACTTGACTTTTTTCAAAACCTATTATATGGTTACTGTTCAAGGAGTGGTTTATTCAATAGACAAAGAAATTCAATAACACAAAGAAAGAAAACTTGTACTGATATTTATATGTTATGTTTTCAGATGTTCGCATAAAGCCTTTTGTTGTTGTTCGCCTCGGTTCAATTTATGCGAACATTGTGAATGGACAAGCTACTCAAACCAGCGATCCTAGATGCTTTAACCGATGGGATTGATTCGGCAAAAGTTTGGCGTCATTGGCTACAAAGATTCAATGCGTTTGTACGAGTTCTTGAAGATGCAACAAACCAACAAAAGCTTGACCTTCTGATCAACCACATCTCTCCAATCCTTTATGATATCATCGAAGGAGTCGATGATTATGATATCGCGATCGATACGTTAAGTAGAAGTTTTATAAAGGACAGGGGAGATGTATATGCAAGACATCAGCTGCATAATTTGAAGCAATCCGAAAACCAGACAATCGACCAGTTCATTCAAACGACAGAATCCGTTGCCCGTCAAATCAAGTTCAAAGATGTAACTTCACGAGAACATCGAGATTCTTTGTTGTTGGATACTTTTGTGGCTGGAATTATTTCCACATTGATCAGAGAACGTCTACTTGAAACCGTCGATCTTAACAAAGAGAGTGCTTATCGGATCGCTCGATCAATCGAGTTGGCACAGGCTGAAGCATCGGAATTCCGGTTATCTTCACGGGATATCACTCAATCTGAAAATATGGAATCTATGATTAACTATGCTAATCCACCGCAGTTGACAAATTTACCCAGAGATGATTCGGAAACACAACAAGAATGTTCCGCAATCAAAAGTCAAAAGCGATGCTACTTTTGCGGTCAAAACCGCCACGTGCGGAGTAACTGTCCTGCTCGCAACGCTACCTGTCATACGTGCAGCAAGAAAGGATACTTTTCTAACATGTGCCGTTCAAGAAATTCTGGTCCGTCTGCGTCTTTCTATTCAATAAGCACAACAAACGCGTCATCATCAAACTTAATCCAGCCCACTATAAGTTTGAATAATATCTCAGTAAGCGGGATGATCGATTCTGGAAGTTCATTTAAATTGTCAGAAGTGATGTCGCTACAAAGTGCAAGCTTGTGAGAAAATCCACAAATTTAAAAGTTTCTCTCGCTGCATCTGAATTTTCCTGTGAGTTAAGACATGGTACATTCGCCGATGTTGTTTTAAACAATCGTTTCTATCGAAATGTAAAATTCTTCATTCTCCCCACCCTAGTAACAGATGTGATCCTCGGTGTACCCTTTCTTCGTCAACACTCGACGGTGACCATAAAATTCAACGGAGTAGAACGTCCTTTGGTCGTTGTTGCAGGTGTTGGGGAAATGAAAGTTGAAGCCCCTTCTCTATTTCAATTCCTAGACAAAGCGGTAAAACCTGTTGCAATTCCATCTCGTCGAAGAACTCCAGAAGATAACTGTTTTATCGCAGCCGAGATAAAACGCCTATTAGATTCCAGTATCATCGAGAATAGCACGTCTCCGTGGCGTGCACAAGTTGTCTTGGTTAAAAATTTTGGTTGCGAAGTGCGAATGGTAATAGATTACAGTTTGACGGTGAATCGATTCACTCATCTTGACGGCTTCCCTCTTCCCAGGATTGACGAATTCATTGATAAGCTATCTCCATTCAAAAGTTTCAGTCGATTAGACCTAAAGAATGCTTATCATCAGGTTCCCAAAATGTATTTTCGGAGTCTCTAAGGTATGTTTTCTTGGCTACCAGATAGATAACGGTTGCATTTCACCTGACCCTGATCGTGTCAAACCCTTTTTGGAAATGCCTGAGCCAAAATCATTAGTCGAACTTAAACGTATTATAGGAATGTTCGTACACTATTCTCGATGGATAAAGAATTTTTCAAATGTCGTTCGACCTTTAGCACAAACTGTATCTTTTCCGCTGTCTCTTCATACAAAAGAATCATTTGCAAGTCTGAAACACAGCCTTGCATCAACTGCATTGTCTAAAGTAGATTTCTCAGTCCCATTCGTGGTCGAGACAGACGCATCTGCCTTTGCGATCGGTGCTACTTTGTCTCAAAATTTTAAACCAGTCGCATTCCTCTCACGTACTCTGGATAAGGACGCAATGAAATATGCAGCTGTTGAGAAAGAGGCACTAGCCATAGTAGAATCTATAAGATACTGGCGTCACTATTTATCCTGTAGACATTTCACCGTTCTGACGGATCAACAATCCGTGATATTTTTGTTCTTAAATAAACATTACAGTAAGATCAAAAATGACAAAATCAATCGTTGGAGAATAGAATTGTCCGAATATCAGTTCGACGTGTCATATCGATGCGGCAAAGAAAATCAGGTAGCTGACGCTATGTCTCGAATTGCTTTAGGATCAGTCACGAGTGATTTAAAAGAACTCGAAAGGATGCATGATCATTTGTGTCACCCTGGGGTAACAAGGATGTGGCACTATGTACGTCATCGAAATTTTCCGTATTCTATTGAAGATGTTAGAAAAGTCATCAAAGGTTGTCCTAGCTGCAACGAATTGAAACCTCACTTTTATAAAACCCCTCGAAGTACCTTGATTAAAGCCATTAAACCATGGGAGCGTTTGTCCTTAAATTTAAAAGGCCCGCTGCCCAGCTCGAGTAAGAAAAGATATATTTTATCTATAGTAGATGAATATAGCCGATTTCCCTTTGCGTTTCCTTGTGTTGACACCAGTTCTCGATCGGTAATTCAGTGTCTTGAGTCGTTGTTCGCATTATTTGGCACGCCTCAGAATATCCATACCGATCGGGGTACTTCTTTCACGTCAGTAGAGTTCCGTAAATATTTATTGACATTGGGAATCACGCTATCATATTCCACTCCCTACCATCCTACCTCAAATGGCCAGATTGAGCGCTATAACGGGTTGATATGGAACGCGATACGGTTGTATCATCATAATAATAAGATTCCAATCGAACGGTGGGAAACAACACTTCCAAAGGCACTTCATTCGATCAGATCTCTTTTATGCACTTCGACTAATGAAACGCCTCATGAACGTATATTCAAATTCAATCGCAGATCAGCTAAGGGAGTCAGCTTACCTGAGTGGTTAATTAATCCTGGACCTATCTTTGTAAAGAATTTCAACCGTATTAGTAAAAACGATCCACTTGTAGATCGCGCAGAGCTTATTCACGCCAACGAGAATTACGCTCTAGTTCGATACCCTAATGGAAAAGAGACTCACATTTCAACTCAATATCTAGCTCCCAATAACTGTAATCAAAATGTATTCGAAGAATCCAACATATCTCAAAATTGCCAGATGGACGATTCACCCCCTGCAATGTTTACACCGGATATCCACAATTTACAAACAGAGGTGGATTCAAATAACAGTGCTACAAGCTCAGCGTCGCATATACCTAATGAGAATTATGATCTGAATAAAGTTCACGATTGTCAAGAGCAACAAGTAGATCTACAGCAGATCCCGTCAATGGAATTTCGACGATCGACACGTACGCGTCGATCACCGAACTATTTGTCTGATTATATCGTTGGGAGAATGTACTGATATTTATATGTTATGTTTTCAGATGTTCGCATAAAGTCTTTTGTTGTTGTTCGCCTCGGTTCAAAACTATACATAAAAACAACAAACAAATCAATACAAAAACCATTACAGATCATTACAATTATAAAATATTTGTTATAAATTCAATATCTGGTTTAATATTGGGCATCAGTATATTTCTACTTTTGTGCATAAAATAAGCTTCTTGTATTTTTCTTTCTAAAGCGTTGTTTAAACTAGGTTACTATAAGCATAACATCAAGCAGAAAATAGTAAAATATATAAATCAACACGATAATATAAAGAATAAATTTAAACTCTTAAGTGGCAAATTTTTATGGATGGATAATAAATAATATACTTTGCATTAGAATAAGATACTAGATAGTTATTTCAGAGGAAATACATCATTAGCATGTATTTGGCCCCGCTGCTATGTTGGGTAGAGGAGTTAGGGGCCGAAACCTGATAGCATAGCAGTTCCTCCTGATGACCTCTAATTCTTATTCTGATACAACGTCTGTTATTTATTAGTCAATTCATAAAAATGACGTTTATTTTAAATTTCAATTTTTTATTTTAACTTGATTTAAATTATAGAAAATCTAAAAACAATTATTAATTTTATTATTTAATTATTAAATTTTGATTTAGCATTATTATGTTTTGTTTAGTTTATAATTATATTAAATACGTAGACTCGGTTAGCTGATTTGATTTCTACTGAAATAACTTGACTTTTTTCAAAATTTATGATATGGTTACTGTTCAAGGAGTGATCTATTACAGCCCCAGATCCCCTTCCTGTTTAAAAGAACAGAAACGTTTTTTCACAACTATAAGTGTTGAATTTGGAAGCTAAAGAGTTAGGTATACCAAATACGGAAAGTTATGTAAACCTGAGTTGCAAATCAATGTTAAGAAATACTGTGAAACACGACAAATTGAATATTCTTATCAATAAAGTAAAAAATATTTTGAAAGGGATGACGTTATTGTTTGTGCATCTGATAAATGTGGTTGTTTAGTTGTTTCGAGTAAAGCTGAATATAATTTATTGGGCCATTCAGTATTAAATAATAAGTTCAAAAAGGTAAAAGGTGATCCGACCTTAAAAAGACAAGCTGAATACAATAAATTTCTTAGGAAATTACATAGAGGAGAAACTCAGTGAATCAATGTTAAATAGGTTTATTTCAAGGAACTCGAAGCCTTGTTTTATGTACATTTCGCCGAAAGTCTATAAAACAGTCCATTCTGCCAGACCCATAATTGCAACTTACAGTACATATTCTTATGTAGTAAGTAAGTATATCGCTAACATACTTTTTAATAAAATAAGCGATGAACATTTTTCTCGTGTCGGAGATGAAATGCAATTCGCAAAACGTATGCAGAATATTGACATCTCGAAGTTTCTCTATATCTATCATCTGCTTTCGACATCGTCGATCACTCGATTCTTCTCCATCGTCTTCGTCATGTATATGGCTTCTCTTTACACACTGTGGCTTGGTTTCCTTCATATCTATCAAACTGTACTTTTCGGGTTTGTTCTAACTTTTATCTTTCTTATCCTTCTTCCATCCCGTCCGGTGTTCCACAAGACTCCGTTTAGACCATTTGCTTTTCTCTCTTCTCGGTGATTTGTTTTCTATTTAATAATACAAATTTATTTAATGTGGCAAATGCGTACAAGCTGTACGCTTACAAGTCCACAAACAAAAATGAGAAAGTCAAGCAGTTAAATTGTTCAGATGGGATCGGATTTGTCGTTTGAAGCACTGCAGGGAAGTTGATTGGCGTATATGAATGGGCAGATGATTCCACGATAGAGGAGCAGCCACCAGGAAGGAGCGGAGTCCAAAGGAGGTAGAGTAGTTTGGGACATGTAAAAGAAGGGAATTACAGGAACGCAAGGAACAGTAAACAGGACGGGAATTATCAAGAA
Source organism: Pomphorhynchus laevis (assembly GCA_012934845.2). Classification (NCBI taxonomy): domain Eukaryota; kingdom Metazoa; phylum Acanthocephala; class Palaeacanthocephala; order Echinorhynchida; family Pomphorhynchidae; genus Pomphorhynchus; species Pomphorhynchus laevis. The sequence goes on along the minus strand of WNNJ02003326.1, from coordinate 20,132 downwards.
AAGGAAGGTTGAGAAATGAAGGGGTATGAAAAGTTACAAGGCGGAAAGCAACGATAAGAAGACGAATTTGAACACGACAATAAATTGTAGGCAAATCGAGAGAAGCAAGATGGTAGGATGTGTGATCAAAACGACGAAGACGGAGGAGAATTCGGACAGCTGCGTTGACGATGCGTTGTAGGGGAAGAAGAGTGGATTTAGGTGAGTTGGAAAATAGACTAAGACAATAATCGAGTCTAGAAAAAAGGAGAGATGATATGAGAGTCATACAAGAAGGGAAATCGATCAATCTACGAACTTGACGGAGGTTGCGGAGTATCAAGGTAGATGAGCGTACTTTATCTCTAACGAAAGGTTTAAGTGAAAGTCGGTTGTCAAAATGGAAGCCTAGGAAAACGAGATTATCAACGATAGGAAGAATTGTAGAATTTAATGATACGGAGGGAGGTTCGAAGCCGAGGCGTCGAGGTAGGATCTACATAATTTTGGATTTATCAGGATTCAGAGAAAGGCGAAGGGAAGAAAGATGATTGGAAATTGAGACAAGACAGTCGGAAGCAGAAACACTAAGATCGCGAATACGATAAACAGGTGCATGAGCATAGATGAGAATGTCATCAGCATATTGCATAACATGGAAGTTAAATTTATGAGAAATCGAAGACAAATCACCAAGAAGAAGAGAGAAAAGTATAGGGCCTAATACGGAGCCTTGCGGAACACCGGACGGAATGGACGAAGGATGGGAGAGAGAAGAGTTAGAATATACGCGAAATGTACGGTTTGATAGATATGAAGAAAACCATGATACAGTGGGTAAAGAGAAGCCATAATCATGACGAAGGCGATGGAGAAGAATCGAGTGATCGACGATGTCAAAAGCAGACGATAGATCAAGAGAAACTATGACACTACATAATTTATGATCGCGCGATATGAGTAAGTCGTTATAAACTTTAAGACATGCAATTTCGGTAGAGTAATTAGAGCGAAAAGCGGCTTGGAAGGGAGGAAACAAGTTAGAGGAAAAGAGATATGTATTAACTTGCTTAAGAACGAGACGCTCAAGGAGTTTAGAGAGGGTTGGGAGAAGTGAGATTGGACGGTACGAAGATGGTAGTGAAGAGTCGAGAGATTGCTTTTTGATGATAGGACGAACAGTGGCGCATTTCCAGATGGAAGGAAATGTACAGCTACGGATGGACGAGTTGAACAATGTGGTTAGGAAGGGTAAGATAAAAGTGCAGATATTTTTAAGCAAGTGAGTGGGAATTGGGTCAGAAGGAGAGGTTTTATTAGGTAATGACAGCAGAACCGAAGAAACTTCATCAGACGAAACGGGAAGAAGGTGGAATAGTTCTGGGAGGGAAGTATTTAAAGATAAGAGTGGGTACAAGGGGGCTATGGGTAGTAGGGAAAGTAAATTAGATAGCTTAGTTTGTAGATAAGAAGAAAATTCATCAGGATTTATATTACAAGGGGTAGATGATCGTGAAATAATTGAGTTTAAGATTTTCCAATGAGATTTCGAGTTGGAAGATGACTCGAGTTGATTTCGCCAAAAGAGAGTACGTTTAGTACGTATAAGAATGAGATGTGAACGGCGTTGAGAAAAGTAGGAATCACGAAGATTTGGAGGGAGTGAGTTGGGTGAACGTTTAAGAAAGCGTTTATACATACGAAAAGAGTGACGGAGTCGACGCTTAGAAAGACTACAGTCAGAATCGAACCAGGGAGCATGGCGCAAGCGCTGGGAACGTCGAAGTCGACTAGGTAGAAGGTTATTGAGGATCGACGTAATTTCAGAATCAAACAGAATGCAGAGATCATCGGGAGAGAGATAGTTAAGAGTAAGTGAAAAGAGTGAAGAATTGAGTAAGGCTGTGCAGAGAATAGGGATATCGAGAAGCTTCCAGGGTCGACTTGGTGTAGATAATGGTAAAGGCGGAGAAAGAGGATGGGGACGAGTAAGAGTAAGAGTGACAAGGAAATGATCGGACAAACCAGGATCAGTAATTGACGAGGAGGTATAGTCATTGAAGCAGTTAGGAACAACAATGATGTCGAGAGCACCGCCGAGAATATGAGTTGGGCTTGTTGAAAGTAATTTATAGTTAAAATCAGAAAAAAGATTAGTTAAAGTGATAGAGTCAGAGTCAGACGGGCGATCAAGACGAATGTTAAAGTCACCGAGAACAAAAGAAGGAGTATAAGACAATGAACAGTGAGACATTAGATCTGCAAGGTCGTTAAAGAAGATACGTGATGGGGCAACTGAACCTGGACGGTATACAATCACAAGTTCCAGAGGGAAAGGCGTTGATAATCTGCATATGAGTAATTCGAACGAGGTGTAACGGATGTTAACGTTGATTTTACGTAAAGACATTGGGTGACGAGCAATGGCAACAATACCGCCATGGTTAGACGCAGTAGATGTATGAGATGTAATTTGACGAGCTGATTCAACTAGAGAACAACCAGAGCGACATAGACGACGAATAGCAAGATCGTCGGAGTCAGTGTGCCAGGATTCGGTAATGCAGAGAATATCGATAGATAATTGATCGAAGATATCGAGAAGCATATCAGCTTTATGAAGAATGGAGCGAGTATTGAATAGACTAAGACGAAAAGTATGCTTAGGAGCGAGATCGACTAGCGAAGAAGACAAGGGGGAGAGATGGGACGCCATCGAATTTTTGGCCTTGTGTGAAGAACGTGAAAATTTCCGTTGATTTTACGTATAGATAAGGATGACTCGCCGTTTGTTTCACGTCGATGTTTTTCAATGCGAGCTAAATTGAGCTGGGCAATATCAGAAGGGAAGCGGTCAGAAAAGATACGGCAAGTAGATGAAGTGGTAAGAAGTTTAAAACGTTGGGAGAGTACCGAAGAGGCATGTGAACTATGTCGGAAAACGATTTTTAAGAGTGGAGGACTGAGATGATTTGATTTAGTGGATTTGTTTAAACGAATAAAGGATACAGGAGCGATATTATTGAAGAGTGATGGGTTATCATCAGGAAGAATGGTTGCTAGGATAGACCTGAAAGCAGATACATCATCATCGAGGCGAGATTGTGGAGAAGCAGATTCGGAAAGCTTTAAGTTTGATATGATTATACAGCGATCGCGCGAAGGAAAACGATTTCGTGGAAGTGGTGGACGGACAGAGCTGGTTGGAGTCGAGGTAGATGAGCAGATAGAAGTGGAAATGACAGGGGTGCTTGATAAAGAATTAATATTGGTTGGAGCAAGTGTGACAGGAGCGGGGTGTTGAATCGGTTGATCAGAGATGTGACTGGATATGATTTTAAATGAAGGATGTAAATTATTTGGAAGTGTTACGTGGGAGGTAGAGTAAGGAGAATTAAAATAGGTTGGGGCATGAGTGACAGGAATGGAGTGTTGAATTAGTTGATCGGAAATGTTACTGGAAATGATTTTGATGGAAGGGTGTAAATTATTGAGAGGTGATACAGGGGGGGGGTCGAGTAAGGAGTTCGTGAGGAGAATAAAGAAGTTTGAGATTTATTTAGATTGGGGGAGGAATAGGAAAGAGGAGGTACGAGATGAAAAGCTTTGCCGTTAGCATTGTTAGAATGAGAAAGATTAATGGAAGTTTGGTACGTAGTTGAACGAGGAGTGTGTGAGAGAGTAGGTTCAATAATGGGATTATATGATGCGAAGTCAGGTGTTGATGCGAGGGAAACATCTAAAACAGCATTGGTCTGAGTGGTAGTGTGTGATACAGGAGTAGATGAGCAGGATAACTGTAGTAGTCGTACTGATGTACAAAAACCGCAAGTGAAATGTTTACGTTTATACACCGAGTGGGCAGATATTTTAACACGAACAAGTGTCCATACATCGCAATCTTTGGAATCGCATCCAACTTCAAAGCTGGTATAACCATCATTGCATTTAGATGTGGAAGATTGTTGATCAGGAACAGGGATCTGAGATCGCGCTTTTTTAGGCATGACCTTTTATCGATAGATTGAGCTCAATCCGCGAGCGTAGCGAGCGGAACTGACAGGAATAATCTGGAACTGACAGGAATAATCTGGAACTGACAGGAATAATCTGGAACTGACAGGAATAATCTGGAACTGACAGGAATAATCTGGAACTGACAGGAATAATCTGGAACTGACAGGAATAATCTGGAACTGACAGGAATAATCTGGAACTGACAGGAATAATCTGGAACTGACAGGAATAATCTGGAACTGACAGGAATAATCTGGAACTGACAGGAATAATCTGGAACTGACAGGAATAATCTGGAACTGACAGGAATAATCTGGAACTGACAGGAATAATCTGGAACTGACAGGAATAATCTGGAACTGACAGGAATAATCTGGAACTGACAGGAATAATCTGGAACTGACAGGAATAATCTGGAACTGACAGGAATAATCTGGAACTGACAGGAATAATCTGGAACTGACAGGAATAATCTGGAACTGACAGGAATAATCTGGAACTGACAGGAATAATCTGGAACTGACAGGAATAATTGTATGTTTATCAGAACCAAATTTTTTTAAGGTATAATTAATTGTATAATTTCTCATACAATTAATTTTTATGTTATGCTATATGCTGATGACATTCTCATCTATGCTCACGCACCTGCTTATCTGTGCGTGAGTGCTTCTGCTTCCAACTGTCTTGCCTCAATTTTCAATCATCTTTCTTCTCTTCGTCTTTCTCTTAATCCTAATAAATTAAAAATAACGTGGATACTTCCTCGACGCTTTAGCGTAGAATTTCTCTCCATATCATTAAATTGTACAATTCTTTCTATCGTTGACAATCTCGTTTTCATAGGCTTCCATTTCGAATACAGACTTTCACATAAACCTTTCGTTAGAGATAAAATACGCTCATCTAACTTGATTCTCCGCAACCTCAAATTTGTAGATTGATCGATTTTCCTTAATGTATGACTCTCATATTTTCTCTCACTTTCTCAAGACTTGATTAATGTCCAAGTTTATTTTCCAACTAACCTAAATCCACTCTTCTTCCTTTACAACGCATCATCAACGCAGCCATCCGGGTTCCCCTCCGTCTTCGTCGTTTTGATCACACATCTTACCATATTCCTTCTATCGATTTGCCTACGAGAGGCAAAGCTGTAAGTATCGATTAACTGATTACAAAATTATATACATACAACCGTGACGAACAACAGCCACGAACTATTGAAAAGTAGATTGATCGTTTACGTATAAAGCCTATCTGCACTAGATAAAGAAAAATGGATTGCGATCGGACCTTAAAAAAAGTTTGAGATATAATATACATACAATAAATAACATACAATATCAAGCTGATTACGACATGCCATATACAAAGAAGACCAACAAGCAAGCGAAATACAACAATACAACAAAGTCGGTTGGGTACGCAGATAAAAAAATACAACAAAGTCGGTTGGTTACGCAGATAATGAAGTGGCATATGACTCTCACGGCTGCACGATATGGACCAATTAAATCAGCTAACTGAGTCTACGTATTTAATATAATTATAAAATAAACAAAACATAATAATGCTAAATCAAAATTTAATAATTAATAATAAAATTAATAATTGTTTTTAGATTTTCTATAATTTAAATCAAGTTAAAAAAATGAATTGAACGCGCCAACCGAATCAGCTGCAAATACGGCAAAGGAGACAAGCCAGGTAGACGCCGGCGGGGAGGATGTGGCGAGCTTGGACACAAGCCGCTCGTGGCGGAACTGAAGAATTTGTGAAGAGCTCACACTAAATAATTTATATTATATCTTGTTGACCTGAATTACTCATTTTATTTACACATTTTCTAATGTGACTGCTTATAATAAACGTCATTTTTATGAATTGACTAATAAATAACAGACGTTGTATCAGAATAAGAATTAAAGTAAGCTCCCCCTCAGACAGTTCTCAAGCAATGACGAGTCGCAATTTCTATTGTGGTTTCTGTGCAGCTCTAGCAATTGCAGATTTAAATAAGACTATTAACGACCTACGCTCACTAATCGAAGACACTGATAAACCATTACGATCAGATATCCCTTATACATGTGAAGTATTCGAGCCAGATACAATACAATCACTAGACAAAGAAATCGCCCCCATCAACATAACGGCAACATCTGATACTTCAATATTCCGGAAATCTACCCCTACTCGAGTTTGGACACGAGGACATGTAAGATCGCGAATCGTAAAGGCAACAACCCTTGAAACTTCTTCCTTACCTAACCTTAAATCTGATTTCCTGGATTCGTCAAATCTAGAGAATTCCACCATTTCTTACAAGGGTACACAGATCAAATCAGCTAATTGAGTCTACGTATTTAATATAATTATAAACTAAACAAAACATAATAATGATAATCAGAATTTAATAATTAAATAATAAAATTAATAATTGTTTTTAGATTTTCTATAATTTAAATCAAGTTAAAATAAAAAATTGAAATTTAAAATAAACGTCATTTTTATGAATTGACTAATAAATAACAGACGTTGTATCAGAATAAGAATTAGAGGTCATCAGGAGGAACTGCTATGCTATCAACATATCCAAGGCCGGAAACAAACACAGAAGCACCAAATCACACAGCACTCCCAACTTTTTCTTGTCCATCAAACAACCCATAGTCTATATAAAATGGATGGAAACACTCAAACAAATGATAAATCATACCAATTCCACTGTAAACAACACTGATAACCCCAATATACCTATTCTATCTGAGCCTAAACGACATAAACGCCGAACATTCGATCGGGATAAATGTTTCATCATTGTAAATTTAAACGAATCACCGAGTCCAAACAGTCTCATCCGAATTAAACATGATGTTGATTCAGTAAAGCAAGTTCTTTCAACTGTTCTCCCAAAAGAGATATCAGTCGAACAAAATATACAGGTAATACACCTCTTTCGCATTGGGAAGAAACAAGATGGTACCAAACCAAGGCTTTTGAAAGTTGTGGTTGATAGCCTCGAGACTAGTAAGTAAATCATCAAGAATTCCATTAAGTTAAGGGGCTCCAGTATCAGACTTCTACCTGACCTCAGCACTCAAAAGATAGAAATAGATTGAAATCTGCAAGGAACGAGCTTCAACAAAGAATTCAAAACGGTGAAAAAGATCTAATTGTGAAAAACTTTCAAGTTGTGCGGCGAAGGGTAAATACGCGATTCAGCCTCGAAATCCGTCTAACCGTTCCATCGATACTCTCCGCCGCACAGATTCGTGCATCCAACACGTAAACATCAATCCCATTTCAACACCAACAGCGACACCTCACCACTGCCGTTACTCTCAAAATAATATTTTCGTCATGTACTCCAAATGTTTAAACATGTACAACAAATTTGACGAAATATTGTGTCTCGTTAATTCAATGAACCCAAATATCATAGCATTGAGCGAAACCTGGCTTAACAACGATATATCTGATAATGAAATCTCAATCTAAGTCTACTTTGTTTTACGATCGGATCGAACCGCCTAAAAAGGAGGTGGAGTTATATTATATGTCAAGCAACCGTTAACCATAACCGAGCAAAGCATTGTATCAGATGATTCATACAACGAATATATGTGGGCAACAGTATCTTCTCCTGAGCTACAGAAACTAAAAATCGGTTTATTTTACCGATCTCCGCGCTCCGCAACTGAAAAGATTGGCATCTCTTTACGACATCACCTAACAAGCTTATCACCGATTATTATCCTAGGAGACTTTAATATGCCTCATGTCAATTGGGACCTATATACTTCGACACATGGTTGTAATGTTGAATCATCCAATCTCCTTGATACGTTCAACAATCTCAATCTAGCCCAGCATATTCACGAACCCACTAGAAGCAGGAAGCAATCCTCTGCCATTTTAGACCTCTGCTTATCATAAGGGGAACTCACAATTGATGAAATCTCTAAGCTCCCCTATTGGCCACAGTGATCATTGTGTCATTAAGTTGGCGCTTTCTGTCAGTCTCTTTAAAACAGCCCCCTCGTCAAAACCCGAATTGAATCCCTTTGAAAGCGAATTTCGCAGATATGACGCAAGCTATTCGAAACATTCAATAGCCTAGTCCATATGTAATTGGCATAGATCAGTGCTGGGAAAATTTCAAATCTACCTTTTCGGCCCCTTTCAGGGGCCGAAACCTGATAGCATAGCAGTTCACCCTGATGACCTCTAATTATTATTCTGATACAACGTCTGTTATTTATTACTCAATTCATAAAAATGACGTTTATTTTAAATTTCATTTTTTTAACTTGATTTAAATTATAGCAAATTTAAATTATAGAAAATCTAAAAACAATTATTAATTTTATTCATCATTTGATCGGCTTCATCAATTATCCTCGTGTGAATTCTTTAATCCTAGATGTAGCACTGTACACTACAATCAGCGTAGGTGGACCTCATCAGCAGTGAGCCTACGCCTACCTTTCGTGTTTCGGTCCTTTAATTATCTGCTGAAATTTTCCTCTGCTGCCTTTCTGTAAAAACAAACGATACAGTTTGTAAGGAACACATTTCCACTTGTGCAAACTGTACGTTGTATCCGTCTTTTGAAACCAAAAGACGGAAATAGCACTACAGTTGACGGAAACAACCGACAATCTGTCTTTTGAATTTTGTCTGACAGGAAACCGGAATCTGCCAGGTAAATAGAATGAACAATTGCATACACAAGCGAGTATCATCATTTGATCGGCTTCATCAATTATCCTCGATAATTGATGAAGCCGATCATCAAAGGACCGAAAGGACAGATAATTAAAGGACCGAAACACGAAAGGTAGGCGTAGGCTCACTGCTGATGAGGTCCACCTACGCTGATTGTAGTGTACAGTGCTGCATCTAGGATTAAAGAATTCACACGAGGATAATTGATAAAGCCGATCAAATGATGATACTCGCTCGTGTATGCAATTGTTCATTAATTTTATTATTTAATTATTAAATTTTGATTTAGCATTAATATGTTTTGTTTATTTTATAATTATATTAAATACGTAGACTCAGTTAGCTGATTTAATTTGATCAATGATCTAAATTACTTCTCCCCTTTAAAACGTCAGCGCACATCTCACAATATCCCCATTTGGTTTGACTCGCAGATTAAACAAATGATTAAGACAAGAGACAAAATTTTGGAAAAATTCAAAGAAGGGAATTGTTTTTGGACCGATTACAAGGAATTACGAAATCAAGTAACGGCACTCAAACGTCAGAAACGCAGGTGTTTCGTTTCGAATCTTTGTCGATCATCAAAAAGATATCCCAGTAAATTGTTTAAACATACCAGCTTATTTAAATCAACTATCCATGAGTTCACTTCTATATTTATGGAAACCGGTGAGCTCACATTCGATGACAAAGCAATTGCCAATATTTTCCTGGATCAATTCACGCTAGAGTGTTCTACCTGTCAGTATTGCCCCCGAGTATCAACAGCTCAATATCCGTGTTACGAATTTACTCCATTTGATAAATTTGAGGTACTTAATGAACTTCTGAAGCTACCACGATCAATTGCGGCAGGACCAGACAATATTCCTCCAATTCTTCTTCGGGAACTTGCACCAGTAATATATGAACCTTTACACACCATATTATATTTCTCCTTGTCAATAGGCTGTATACCATCAGGTTGGAAATGTTCTACAATCCGACTTTATACAAAAAGGCGACTGTAATCTAGCAAGCAACTATCGGCCAATAAGCCTCATCTGCGTTGCTTGTAAAGTGCTACAGAAACTGCTTTTTAAACGAATCATCGGGAGCTTAGAAGGAAACCAAGTACTCTGCGACAACCAGCATGGTTTCGGCCCAGGAAGATCTACTGCCACAAACCTCGTACTTGCGAGAAGTGATTGGACCAGATATGCCGAGGCTGGAGTTAGTGTTGATGTTTTGTTTTTCGACCTCAGCAAAGCATTTGATTGGATATACTATGATGTCCTTCTTATAACTTTGGAACAGTACGGCATCAGAGGAACCCTCCTAAATTGGATTAACTCCTTCCTTAGAAATCGGAAGATTAATGTATTGGCAAATAAACATATGTCAAAGACAAGAACTCCTGGTCGCGGTGTTCCTCAGGGATCGGTACTCAGTCCATTGCTCTTTATTCTTTACATCAACGAGCTTACTACAGCTATTTTGAGTCCAAGTGGTTTATATGCCGACGACTTGAAAATTTGGGGACCAATAATCAATAGCCGAGATCCAATGATACTCCAGAGAGACATTGATAATATTAAGGTATGGTGTAATCAACGGGGACTGGTATTAAACCCCGATAAGTCAAAACATATGCGCATCGGACATCTACACATCAATTCGTCATATACCATTGACGGAAGAGAAATTGAAACAGTTCCCCAATTTCAAGGCCTTGGAGTGATTGTAAATAGAAGCATATCGACCATCCCACACACCAGTCACACAGTTGCTAAATGCCGTCGAATTTTAGGACTTATTAGAAGGACCATTGGCCAGCTTGACGCATCCAGTTTTAAGTTAATTTACAATGCTTATGTCTTATCTTTAATGAGATACGCTTCACCTGCCTTCCACCCTTTAAGTACGACAGAGATGAACCTGTGCGAATTTATATTACGCAAGGCCACACATCTTTTACCCACTCAACGCAAGCTCTCATCAATTTTTCCACTCCACGCACTTGGTGTGACCACAGTGAAGAAATCTTTAAAGTCATCTGATTTAATGTTTGTGTGGACAACGCTTAATGTTTAAAAGGGCAGAGGGAACATGTTTGTCGTAAACTGTTTGAACTTCGAAATTCAAACAGATTGATGGGACATCACCTGACGTTAAAGACCCACATTCGTCCACAAAGCAGATTTAGCACAATTGTCAACCTAACGCGGAAAAGCTGGAATAAGCTACCAAGTCAAGTGGTTTCGGTCACCAGTATTTTGTCCTTTAAGAAAAGTCTAAGGAATGTACTAACTTAGAACAATCGGATTTTCATTGATATCTGTTTTTTTAACCTGTACCCAGCCAGTACAAACTCTACGCTCTTTTGCTGCTGTTGTATTTAATAATAATAATTTATTGTCGTGCTCAAATTCGTCTTCTTATCATTGCTTTTCGCCTTATAACTTCTCATACCCCTTCATTTCTCAACCTTCCTTTTCTCGACAATTCTCGTCCAGTTTAATGTTCTTTGCGTTCCCGTAATTCCATTCTTTTACATGTACCAAACTACTCTACCTCTTTTGGCTTCGGCTCCTTCCTTGTAGCTGCTCCTCTCTCGTCGAATCATCTGCCCATTCAAATACACCAATCAACCTCCCTGCCGTGCTTCAAACGACTAATCTGATGTCATTTAAACAATTAATAAACCTGTATGACTGATAAATAAATAAACCTGTCTGCTGTGTTTTTGTTAGTGAGCTTGTAAGCGTGCAGCTGTCACGCATTTGCCACATTAAATAAATTTTTATTATTATTAACTTAGTCTTGTGATGTGTATTTGTACAATGCGCCGGTGAGATCGGCGATTGAATATGTTTCTCCGGCGTCTTTTCTTGTACACGAAGAAATTAACGATTTGGAGAGCATATCTCGTCGCTTTACGAAATTGTGCCCATATGTGCGACATTATCGTTATTTTTGTGCCCATATGTGCGACATTATCGTTATTTTCATTATTATCGATATTATCGACATAACGATTATCGCTTAAGCAGTTTGGGTTGAGTATCTATACTCGAGAGGTTGATAATGTATGATTTCCTGGATATGGATCATATTGATCATCAAGTGAGACATAGCTTTCGGATTGTATAGTGTTTAATAAAAGATTGGGAAGTAAAGGGCATTCCAAAGCATTTGTAGTTTTGAGTCACGAAATATGCCCATCTCATTTCCAACTTTTACATCGAGCGATTAACGCGTGGAATAGTCTTTCTGATAACATCGTATGTATATCCGATGCTAAATCATTCAAGGTACAGCTTATGCGTTGGATGAGTTGCGAACGTACTTATTGGCTAGAATACTACCCGTTGTGTTAATCATTTCTGCGTCGAAGATTACTACTGTGTATTTTTAATATAATCTTTGTTTTTTCTATTTGATTTTATCTGTTGTAGTTATCTGTGAGCGGTCAAAACAGCCATCAGTCTATAGACCTGAAGTATAAATAATTATTGTAAATGAAAAAGTCTAAATACGATAATTCAAAATTATTTTACTAGAACCATTCTAAAAGCGATAAATATAAAAATCTATTACAAGCTTTTATTTAATTTATAAGCAATGATTGATGCAATTACGATTTCATTTTTACGGGCGGAATGCTTTTCGTAGATAAACAATGGTCACAAACCCACTCGGCAAATATTTCAGCCTTCAGCAGTTTATACGCTTCTTCTGTAAGGCTAACACATTGACGATGGTACCAAAAGTTACATCCACTTTCACAAAGAACAAGTTCATCTGTGTCTCTAGTTTCTTTCTGACAATTGCCGCATACGGGAATAGGCGGTGCACTCGGATTTTGTGGATTTAACAGCATGTTATGACTAGGAGTGTATACTTTACCGGGTACGTTAGGGTATTGTCTATTTGATATAGTTGAACTATTGGAATCTGGTCGCTGTTGTGTAGGCGACATAAATATATCTTCTTGTTTGATGTTGTGCTGAGATCCATTGTCAATACCCATTTATATACTCTTGCACACTTAACGAAAAATATTAAATTTGAGCTCTAAAATATTAAATGCAAATAAAAAAATTCTAAATACAAAAGGCTTTCTAAATTAATAAATAGACATGAATTGATTGGCTAACTGATGGACTCTATATTCTAATATATTCTTTATTCGAATACATTCAATATATCGTATACGATAAAAATAAAATTTACAATTCTTTATATAATGACTTAAATTATTACTTTAATCCGTATTATGATACAACGTCTGTTATTTATTATTCAATTCATAAAAATATTATTCGTGTCAGTTCCACACTTTTTTATAAATATTTATTTAAAAAAGCAAAAAAAAACTAATCAAATGTCGTGCTGTCTTGATAACTTCATGCCGGGCCGAAGTAGATACAGAAATATCACGCTACGACCCATCACGGGAGCAACATTGGCGACCCTGCTCCGCTCATAATCTCCATTATGAATGCTGTATTTCCCCGCCGAACGGCTACGCAAATCCGGTGGAACAGGAAAGCAAGGGAACGGGGTTCGGAAGTGGCGCGGATTAATCGTGTGCCGTGGAGACACTGGCCCAATCGCTCCTGTACTTTCTTTCAACTGCCACTGGTATTAAAATATATTGGCGGATGTTAATGTTAGCTCATTTGTGCACTTTCTCCTTCGAAGCAACGTATCTTCCTCAATTCTACAACGAATTAGGTCATGAGAGGTGGACATTTACTGGCGCGACTGCTCCGTGCAGAGGGGTTTTAACAACCACCTCGAGTGAAGCAGTAAAATGTCGAGGATTGAATTTGTAGATGTGCAATGAAAGGTAGGGGAAAGTGGTTTGTAAATAAGATAACCATTCCTAGCTCTGCGAAGTGCTGCGTTGATCCAACGACCAGTTCTGTTGTTGAAGTCTCCAAGTATCAAGTCATAGCCGCTGTCAATAATACCATCCAGGAGGTAACGGTTCTTGTGAATCTCCCCTGAACGAATGTAGACATTGGCTACACTAAGGCGTTTACCGTTCTTACTGAGTGAAACTACCAGACAAGACAGGGCTGGACATGAGTAGTTTAGCAGGAGGGAGGACCTTAAAAAAAAGATTTATTTTAACGTGGCAAATGCGTGCCAGCGCACGCTTACATGACCACAACAAAAACAAAACTGTGAATCAGGCGTCGAGAAGGTGTGAACGGAGGAGGTGTTTGAATGTGATAAAAGAGGGAGCGCGGCGGACGTCGAGAGGGAGTTGATTCCAGGCGAGTGAGGCGGCGACGAGGAAGGATCGGAGACCGTAGTTGTTGGAGTAATTAGGAACGTGGAGTAAGAGGGTATGACAGGAACGAAGCGATAGCGAGGTGGGGCGAGTATCGTCTAAGAAAGGAAGGTTGATGAACGATGGGGAGCCGACAGCGATGAGACGAAAAGTAACGAGAAGAAGGCGGAGTTTGATGCGGATGTGGATGGTGGGCCAGGAGAGTTGGGCAAAATATGTGGATGTGTGGTCGAAGCGACGGAGACGAAAGAGCACTCGAACGGCGGTGTTGATTATTCGTTGTAGGGGTAGGATGATGGATTTTGGAGAATTGGCGAAAAGGCTAAGGCAGTAATCGATTTTAGGGAAAAGAAGCGATGAAAGAAGAGACATACAAGAACGGAAGTCGATAAGGGGGCGGATACGGCGGATGTCACGAAGAATTAAGTTAGACGAGCGGACCTTGTCACGGACGAAGGGTTTAAGGGAAAGGTGATCATCGAAATGGAAGCCTAAGAAAGTGAGATTGTGGACTATAGGGATGATCGATGAGGCAAAAGATACAATGGGAGGAGATATGCTTGGTTTACGAGGAAGGATCCACATTATTTTGGACTTTTCGGCGTTTAGAACGAGATGGAGATTGGAGAGACGCTTGTAGATAGAAGAGAGACAGTTGGAGGCAGAAATGGCGATATCGTGTATGCGATGTGCGGGTGCATGAGCATAGATTAGAATGTCATCGGCGTATTGCATGACGTTAAAGGAGTAAGGTTTGATAAATGGAGAGAGATCGCCAAGCAAAAGAGAGAAAAGCAGGGGACCTAGGACTGAACCTTGTGGAACCCCGCAAAAAATAGGGATGGGAGGGGAGGATGATGAATTAGAACAGACGCGAAAGGAACGGTCGGATAGATATGAGGCGAACCAAGCTACGGAGGAGGAAGAAAAGCCGTAATCATAACGAAGGCGAGAAAGGAGGACGGAGTGGTCGACAATGTCGAATGCGGAGGAGAGGTCCAGTTAGATGAGAACACTATATAGAGCCTTGTCTCGAGAAATGAGTAAGTCGTTGTACACTTTTATGCATGCGATTTCTGTCGAGTGATTAGAGCGGAAAGCGGATTGGAAAGGAGGGTACAGATTGGATGAGGAGAGATAAGCGTTGATTTGTATTAAGATGAGGCGTCCAAAGAGCTTAGAAAGAGTAGGGAGTAGTGAAATGGGGCGATAGCTGGAAGGAAGGGAGGGGTCGAGCGATTGTTTCTTAAGGAGGGGACGAACGATTGCGGATTTCCAGTGTGAAGGGAAGATACGACTGCGGATGGACGAGTTAAACAAGGTTGTGAGAAATGAAGATATCGATGAGCATATAGATTTTAATATGTGGGTAGGCAGGGGATCGGCAGGTGAGGTTTTGTTGGGCAAGGACATGAGGACAGATGATACTTCTGTAGGTGATACAGGGAGAAGATGAAAGAGTTCGGGAAGGATGAGAGTAGACTGGGCAGAGTGGAATAGGATGGAGACCGGGGTGTGAGAGAGCAGCGTGGATACTTTAGTCTGGAGAAATGACGAATAATCATTAGCATTGATGTTGCAAGGCGTAGAGGAACGAGCCAGGATTGAGTTAAAAGTATGCCAGAGAGTCTTAGAGTTGAATGAAGTGATGATTTTATGCTGCCAGAAGGAGTTGCATTTGGTACGTAGTAGGTTGAGATGAGACCGGCGAAGAGCAAGATAGGAATCACGGAAAGACGGAGTGATCGAGCGGAAATCGCGTCTGAGAGAGCGGTGATAGACTCGAAAAACATGGCGGAGTCGACGCTTTGAGAGTAGGCATTGGATGTCAAACCATGGGGCACGGTGCAAGCGACGGTGTGGGTGAGACTTGAAGGGCAAGAGAATATCGAGAGTGGATGTGAGTTCAGAGTCGAAAAGAAAGGCGAGATCGTGAGGAGATGAATATGTTATTGTGGGTAATGATAGAGACGATTTGAGTAAGGCAGAACGGAGAAGGGAAAGGTCAAGATTTCTCCAAGGGCGACGTAGGATTGTAGGTGTGTGAGGAGGGGTGTGGTTGCGAGCGAGATCAAGGGTGATAAGAAAGTGATCGGATAGACCAGGATCAGAGATGGACAGTGAGGTGTGGGCAGCAAAATGATCGGGGACAGCGATGATGTCGAGTGCCCCGCCAAGTATATGTGTGGGGGCAGTGGAGATTAGTTTGTAATTGTAGTTGGATAGAATGTTGATGAAGCGGATGGAATCTGTGGAAGAGGGGCGGTCTAGGCGGATATTGAAGTCGCCTAGAACGAGTGAAGGGATTGAGGACAAAGAACAATGAGAAAGGAGGTCAGCGAGTTCGGTAAAAAATAAGGCTGTAGGAGCTGATGAACCAGGACGGTATACAATGGCGAGATCTAGAGTGATCGGGTTAGAATAACGACAAGTGAGCAATTCAAAAGAGCAAGGACTGAAAGGGGGATTGATTTTGCGAAGAGACGCTGGGTGACGCGCGAATGCGACGATGCCGCCATGATTAGAGGATTTAGAAGGGCATAAGCTGAGGGGGCGGGCGGATTCGACTAGGGAGCAACCGGCAGAGAGCAGACGGCGAATGGAAAGGTCGTCGGAATCTGAGTGCCAGGATTCGGTGAGGCAGAAGAGATCGATGAATTGCTTGGTGAATAGGTTGAGGATAAGATCGGATTTATTGAGAATAGATCTAGTGTTGAGGAGACCGAGGCGGAAACCGTGTGCTGTGGCGAAAGAGACTAGTGGAGAAGACATAGGAGAGATGGAGCGCCATCGAATTTTTGGACGGGTGTGGACAATTAGAAAATTTCCGTCTATGTTTCGGATGGCGAGTGAAATTTCGCCGTTTTCCTCGCGACGACGTTTTTCGATGCGGGCTGAAGAGATTTGAGCGATTTCGGAAGGGGCGCGATCGGGGAAAATTCGAGTGGTTGAAGATGACATGAGTTTGAATCGTTGAGAGAGGACAGAAGACGCGTGAGAGCGATGCTTGAAAACAATTTTTAGGAGAGGGGGCTGGGAAGGATTAGATTGAGAAGATTTGTTTAGACGGATGAATGCGACTGGAGAAATATCCTTGAAAAAGGATGGTTTATCCGCAGGAACAATAGACGAGAGGATGGATCTGAAGGCGGAAACATCGTGGTCCAGACGTGCTTGTGGAGATAAGGAGTTAGAAGGCGTGATATTAGTAACAATGACGCAACGATCGCGAGAAGCAAAGCGCTTCCGTAAAGGAGGACGACTGACGTGAGTAGGTGAGATCACGATAGAAGAGCTGGCAGTTGATGATTTGGAGGGATTTGGTTTGACGACGGGAGACATAGAGGATAATGATAATAAAGCGGGTGGCAAGCGATGTGAGGAAAGGTTATGAGTGGAAGGATAGTGGAGGCTGGTGGAGGTGATTTTAATTGATGGATGCAAGTTATTGAGAAACGAGACAGGAAGGACGGGACGTGGGGTGTCGGGGAGTGAACATACATTAGTTGTAACAATTTGCGGCTCCGTCACTGTATCGGTAGATTTATCATAAACTTGACAAAATCCATCTTGCTGCGATACAATTTGCGGCTCCTTCAGATTATCTGATAATGGATTATCTGATGATGACGTAGAAACGCGATGAGGGGTAGAAATGTAAGGTGATTTATCTGATACGACAAAAGAAATACTGGGTTGCAAATGGTCAATGACAGTAACATCAGAAGATTGAGCTGATTGATTGGGCAAAATTGAAGGATGTATAGTAATACCTGTAGAAGAGATGGGAGATTTGGCATTCTTAGAGGCAATCGAATGCGGGAGAATTGGGCATCGAGGTTGAGACTTATTACAATACGAAGAGGCATGTGTGGACATCGCTGCATTGCCAGATAGTTTCAATATATTTGTCTTGAGACTCCCTATTTCACTCTTCATCGTATTTATCATCTTAGCCGAACAGTAGCCACAGTAGAATTCGTTGTCTGCAAGGCAAGATGCCTGGGATTCTGAAGTCCAAATACTTACCCACGTGTGACAATCATTGTTTGAGCAAAGGACTTGTTGTTCAGATCCATTGGAAACATCTCTAACATCGGTGTTGGACGCAACATGGTTGGGAACTTGAGACTTTTGTTTTTTCCGACCCATTTGTATATAGTCGTTTGATTCGTGATTTTATTCTCCTCGTTGTATGTATATTAGATTGTATGTTATTTATTGTAGATGACGGGAGATTGTATGTTATTTATTGTAGATGACGGCAGATGACGGGAGTCTGTTCCAACTGTTTATTACTCGATCTTGTGTATATTAATCTTGTAATTTGTGTATGTTTTTTATTGTATGTTTATCAGAAACCAAATTTGTTAAAACGGATAACTACCTATAAAGGTGTAAAGGAGTATAGTGGGAACAGATATGCTTTGAAATAAATCGAGTAATGTCTTGGGGGAGGCGGATAGACCGCGTCTCCTGAAGGACTATAACATCTGCATTTCTACCGGATAGAAGTCTAAGGGCAGAAGCAACTCCCGGATTCCACTGAAGGATATTCAGTGAAAAAGGATCACGAGTACTCTGCATTGCGACGGATTAGTTGGATGGGGGGATTGCCTACCTAGACAGAGCTAGGTGCAGGAAGAATTCCCTTCCCACCACTAGCCCCACCTGTGGTAGGTACTTGCCCCTGGGCAAGTTTGTCTTCATTTCCCCGGCGCTGCTTCTGCTTCTTAATGAGTTCGCCAATTTTGATTGCGGGGGGACGGGATGAGCCGATGCCCCCTTTTATTTGATGGTGTCGTAATTGCTATAGGAATCTCCTTGTTAGAGCACAGAATTGAAATCAGAGCAATAATCATGCCTTGGATTTCCCTATGAAATGAAGCCATTCTCTCGTCAACTATTTTTAGAAGATCACTGTCGTTCATCCGGGTGGAAGCAGCTGAAGCGAAAGAATTAGAGACCGGCTTCACAACATTGCTAACGTTTAGCAATGTTGATGCTTTATAACGCTTTATAAGCCTTGAAGAAGAAGCACTTTCTGCTCCAGGCGGGATGAACCCCACCGCAGTTGGAACAGGCTGGAGTGGAATCGCAGGAAAGAGAAGACAGAAGGGAGGGGCACTCCAACTTCCCACACCTCCCACAGAAAGACACAGCACTGCAGCTGGAGGCCCAGTGCCCCCATTTATGGCACCGGCTGCAGTCCGGGAAGGTAAATTCGTCTTTGTCAATCAAGCAGAAATGTAAGTTAAACCCCATAAACGGGTTATACCTGGAATTGGCCAGGATTTCCCCCTGTTCCACCGAAGCTTCGGTAAAGCTTCAGCTCCACCGAAGTGGAGCTGAAGCCAACCGGTATCGGGTTACCAGACTTGCTAGTGATCGAATGGAAATTAGTTAATTTGAAGGACTTTTCCAACAAGTGTATATCTGAATTATCCATGTGACAAGGAAGGCCAGTGATTTTGACCGTCCCCTGTATCAGTTTTTCTAGTAGTTCTCCTAGATTGGAGAGTTCGCTGTGAAAAAATTTAATATATTCTGCAGCCAAGTTAGAAGAAGTGAACGAGATTTTTATCTTAGCATCAAACAGTTTAACCGAATTGAATATTATTCTGTTTGGAAACGAAGCGCAGAACTTTCTGAGAAAAATGTTAAATAGCAGGTGCTTTTCTGTAGGCTTATTTATATTTATAATTACCAAATTCTTTAATCTTTGAACAGGGGGAAGAACCTTCCCATCTTTTACAACACACAAAACTTCACTTATCTCAGTCGTTGTAAATTCAGAAAGATTTACCTTTCCACTGTCTGTATGAAGCAGGTTAGATGTCATTTGAACAGATTTTGAGTGCAAAACAGTATTCGTTTGATCAGCTCCGACGTTTACATTTTGATTCATTTTTTCGCCGATAAACTGCATTTCTTATTATTGTTGTCGGTGCAATCCAATACTGCTGATAAACTGCGTTTCGCTGTAATTTTGAAATAAGCTCGATACTGCGCCCCGACAAATTTCGACGTTACAAAAAAACTACTACTCTTACAAAAAAACTACTACTGAATCTGAAAAATTGTGTTCACGTTTTGTTCTTGCTGTACATTTTTT
>WNNJ02003325.1:0-20564 GCA_012934845.2 Pomphorhynchus laevis | reverse complement strand
AATTTATAATTTCAAAATAAATATTTTGAAATTATAAATTTATTTTTCAATTTTCATTTATCACAAAATTTGTAATACAATGTAGTTTTCAGTATTGATATTTCGATGTTTATATTTATTCATACAAATCTAGATAAATAAATTTATTAAAAATAAATATAATTGATATAAAATTTCAGATTTTAAAATCCACATATTATTACACCAGATTTTCCTCTAATTTAGAAATTAGAGGAAAATATTATATTTTTATTAAACATTGATTTATTATTTTAAAGAAGTGAAGGTCACTGAAGAATATACATGATTTTGGGTGACAAAATCATATACACATATAATTTTGGGTGATACAGTTTTACAGAATACTTTTTAGAAAAATGTAATATATAAAAATAAATGATTTTCTTAATAACTTACTATTTTCTCGTGATAAATGAGAAAACAGAGAAAGATAGCTCGAAAGATTAGTGGCAAAGAAAACTTTTTCTTCTGTATTAGCCTGTGTATGATATCTGTCTTCTGATCGGACGGGGGATCATAAGGAACTAAGAATCTAGAGAGATTTAACTAGCTTCATGTACCACAAGCATACACCAACGCGACACTTTGTGATCGAGTCACTCAGTGTCCGCCACGCCTGTGGTCTCAATCACGGCGCACGATAATCTTAAAACAAGGTACTTAAGAAACCTTGGGTGTCTTTTCTCAGGTGTCGTCCTTTTAAAAAGAATACATTGTAAAATGTATGAGTGCGATGTCTAGTTTGATGACTGTACATGTGAACGTAAATTGAACATAAGAACGTAAATTGTTTTATTGGAATTACACATTTTAACGCAGCCCAATTGTTTTCGACTATTACTTTTATGCCAAGTAGTTTAAGCCGCATTTTATATACTGATGTTCGCGGTTTTAATAAACTTTGTAAAAGTAGTGTTTCACCTTTTGTTGATCCAGGGAAGTACCTTCTAAATTACTGGTTTTAAATTTAAAAATATCATCGCTTTTGTCTTGTTATGCGCACTTCAATTTAATATAACGACATATTGCTATCTTAAGTTGTAGACCAACTCGTACGATAAACCTTTAAAAGGTATTCGCATAAATTTCATCGTTTCACTTTTTAAACGTATTTTAGGCTCAGCTAAACATGAGGTCTAATTGTTTATCATTAATTCGTGCCACAATATCAATTGATAACAGCAATTAGATTTTACAAATGAGGATTTTAGATTTTTCTTAATTTTTCCAATTTAAATAACTTTAAAATAAATGCTTAATATAAAGTTTGTGTTAGCTCCAAAGTAATCTTTTTTATATTTATGTAAATAACAAAAACCGGATTATTCGTAAGAAACAGCACCTGCCGAGCAACTGTTGATATTGTTTCTTATAGAAATTGCTAAAGTCGAAGCTTACAATCCTTCGATGGATTCGTCATTATGTACAAACTCACAGTTTTGATGTACCAATCATGTTTACTGTTCTGAATATTAAATCATCTAATCACTTGCCATCGTAGTCTCTCAGGATTTTATGGTTTTATTTAATAGTTAATTCCATGATACGGAAGAAATGAAAGTGTTTATATTAATACGCATCTGATGTATTTTATTTTCATTTTTATTATGTTAGTAGTGAATTCTTGATAGGTTGAAAGATTTGAATATTAAAAAATAATACGATTTTTAAATAAGGTATTAATAAGGAATAAAAATACTTTAATAAAAGTATTAAATTTACAATATAAAATAATATTATAAAATAATATTAAAAAATATCTATTAAATAATTTAATAGACACATATTTTAGATTACATTTAAATTTACAAGAAACATATTTTTGCATGATAGTTCATGCATATCTAGATATGAGCATTAAATTAACATTAACTAAAACTACTATTAATTTATATCGTAAAGATGACATATTTAAATTTACAAGAAACATATTTTTGCATGAGCATTCATGCATACCATATAATATAAAATATAATACATTAAATAATGAAATTTTAAGAATTGCAACAAATTGTAACGATATTAGTTATCTTCAAAATCATTTAAATAATTTAATAGATACATATTTTAAACTAGGTTACTATAAAAATAACATCAAGCAGAAAATAGTAAAATATATAAATCAACACAATAATATAAAGAATAAATTTAAAATCATTAGCCGGGAATTTTTATGGATGGATAGTAAATAATATATTTTGTATTAGAATAAGATACTATTTTTATAGCATTTATGCATGCCATATACTAATTCAATTATATTATAATTCAAATATTTAAATAATCCAATCTAAATAATCAAATTTAATCAGAGGAAATACAACCTTAGTATTTAAGTTGTTAATAAACTCTACATTATATTTGGCCCCGCTGCTATGCTGGGTCGAGGAATAGGGTTCGAAACTTGATAGCATAGCAATTTTTCCTGGTGATCTTTATTCCTTATTGAAATACAACGTCTGTTATTTATTAGTCAATTCATAAAAAAATGACTTTTATTTTATATTTTATCAAAACCAATATTGATGATAAAGAAGGTGTATATCTAGATATGAACATTAAATTAACATCAGTTAAAACTACTTTTAATTTATATCGTAAAGATGACATATTTAAATTTACAAGAAACATATTTTTGCATGAGCATTCATGCATACCATATAATATAAAATATAATACATTAAATAATGAAATTTTAAGAATTGCAACAATATGTAATGATATTGGTTTTCTTCAAAATCATTTAAATAATTTAATAGATACATATTTTAAACTAACTTACTATAAAAAACATCAAGCAGAAAATAGTAAAATATATAAATCAACACAATAAAGAATAAAGTGGCAAATTTTTATGGATGGATAATAAATAATATACTTTGTATTAGAATAAGATACTAGACAGGCACATTTTTATTTAAGGAAATACGTCATTAGCATGCATTTGACCTGCTGCTATGTTGGGTCGAGGAATAGGGTTTGAAACCTGATAGCGCAGCAGTTCCACCTGATGGCATATAATCCTTACTCTGAGACCGATATTATTTAAAAAAATCTTACTTTATATTACATAAGATGTTATATAAAGTAAGATGTTATAATCTTACTTTATCGATAAAATATAAAATCTTTATTAGTCAATTTATAAAAATTGATTTTTATTTTAAATTTTGACTTGATATAAGTTATAAAATCTTATAATTATTTATTATTTATAATTATTTATTATCTAATTATTTAATTTTAATTTATTGATTTTGCATTATTATTTTTATTTATTTATAATATTATAATATAATATTATAATATTTATAAATTGTATATATCATAAAAATTGACTTTTATTTTAAATTTAAATTTTAACTTGATATAAATTATATAAAATCTTATAACAATTATTTATGATTATTTATTATCTAATTATTCAATTTTGATTTATTGATTCTACATTATTATTTATTTATTTTTATTTATTTATTATGTTATAATATAATAGTATAATATTTATAAATTGACTTTTATTTTAAATTTTAATTTTAAATTTAAATTTAATATTATTTACATAAAATCTTATAACAATTATTTATAATTATTTATTATCTAATTATTTAATTTTAATTTATTAATTTTGCATTATTTATTTTTATTTATTTACTATTACTTTATTTAATAATCACTTTATTAATTACTAAATTACCTTATTATTTGTATAATTTACTATTTATTATTGTTCATGAACCGCTGAAATCATGATGCTTCGTTGATGATTCACATAGGAATTTTTGTGAATTGATATAGTTTACCAGCGGCTTCAAAAGCAATAAAGTGACGTTCATAAAAATCAATCTCAATCCGGTAGTATTCTTCCTTTAAATCATGTGAGAATAGTATTTGCTTTTGGATATTTCGTGAACCGTTTAAGCAATGTTGAGCAGAGGGTAAGCGTCGAGTAATGTGAAGTGGTTTATAGTGCTAGAAAAGACTATATAAAAGTCTTTAGAAAGGACTATTGACTAAAGTCTTCTATAGAAAAGACTATTGACTGTTGGTTGGAGAAACTATTATTACTTGCGCTCTCCAATGAGAAACGCTCTTCTTAATAACGCCTTGTGATAACATTCTATCGATTTATCTTACAATAAACTGCTGCTTTTCTTTGTATATTATTTGTAAAAATTTATCAAATATAAGCAACTATTTAAATCCAGACATTTTAATTTCTGAAACTTTTAAAGTAGAACGCTATCATCCTAATACGTATCATGAGGTAACTTCTTGAGTGCAGAAAATGACGAATATAATAAAAAAATATAGATTACTCGAGAAACGTATCACAAACTACAAGGCTAAAAATAATATTCGTTAAAATTGCTTTTGAAAACTAAGATTAAAGGCATATAAATCAAATATAAAATCAAATATAGCTTTATGAAAGCTAAAGAAGTAAATATAGCAGTTCTTCCTGATGAACTCTAATCCTTATTCTGATACATCGCCTGTTATTTAATTATTAATAAATTATTGTTAATTATTAAAATTATTTATTTAATTAAATAAATTTATTATTTAATTATTAGATTTTGATTTATCATTATTCTTTTTTAAATTTATACTATATTAAATAAGTAGACTCAGTAAGCTGATTTGATATTAGTGTTTATGCGTTCTAGCATGAAAACACATGCCTGCAGATTCAAGTTTACCAGAAAAATTCTTCTTGAACTTTTATCCTAACAATATATCATTAGATCAAAAAATAGAGTTCACTGCCTTGTTAAAACGCGAGTTCAATATATTCCAAACTGTTAATTTCATCCTTGAATTTCCTAATAAATCTTCGATATCGGGTCATAAAAATATAATATGTCATTAATATAAAATGACATTATATTCATCTAATATATATGAATATAATATGTTCCATTTATATTCATATAATAATTTAATTTATGTTTAAAATAAAATAGAATATGAATTAAAAATATAATATGAATTTATAAAATCCTATATAGGATCTTATAATAGAATAATAATTTATAATCTTATAATTAGAATATAAAATCTTATAATTTTGTATTGTTTACAAAATATTCAGAAAATACGCAGACTCAGTTATCTGATTTGCTGACAAGATCCAATTCAGCAAAAAATGACTTCATATCTTTATTTTTAATTTATGTTATTTAATATATTTGGGATTGCAAAATAACGAACAAAATGAGGCCTCTGAGATATCCATCATTTTTTAGTTAATATTTGAAAATATTAAGATAATTAAAAAATAAGGTATTATCGTCTGGTATAAATTTTGATAGTATTCGTAAATTGTTAATTAAGCTAAATAAAAATAATAAACGCTGTATTTGAAGTTATTCTCAGAAAAAATATCTTAAATGATATCGTCTACACATGTTAAAATTATGGAATTCAATCGTAGCACAGTAATATAGTTGCGGTGGCTACTGAATTACAGCTGCTTACTGGCCTTCATTTCCTCCTCGGCCTGTTTGCGGTTTCTGTCATGTGGAAGAAGTTTATCGGCGAAGCAACCTAGAAACAAATTGTCAATTCAGTAAAATCAGCAATATGTACCTTTGCAGTATATTTCTCCGTCCTGATCTTTATATGTACCCAAAGTCAACGTTGTATTGCAAGTTTTACATCTGAAGCACTTTTTGTGCCATTGCTAAATAAGTTTTAATATGAATATTAATACGAGAGATTTATTTTTAATTTATTTTTAAAAAATTATTAATAAAACACAGTTTTCTTGTTATGTTTGATAATTTGTTACTTTGCTCGATTTATTAATAGGGAACCATTATTATTGTAGATCAATTATTAGGGAACCATTATTATTGTAGATCAGTTTCTAAATAAATCAATGTACGGCTTCAATTGAAATAATTTACTAAATTTAATAAATTTGTTTACCAATCACTTGGTAGTGTGTTATTCTTTAATTACAACAAACAACTATAAGGTCTTAACGTGTATACATGGTAACTGTGCAATGTCAACTGAATGGATTCGAAGCCCTATAGTTTCCTAAAGAAGTATATTCTATAAGATGATAGTAAAGATGATACAATACATGATAGCTTCTATTAACTATATAAGAATCATCCAAAAGTACCTAGGAGTGCCCGTAATAGTTTGACCGGTCACCGGTAAATGAGTTAAACATCTATCTAAGACTGACAACTACTATGCCTCTAAGAAAGCTCAGTTCTACCACTTGTACTCGTCATTAAATTGTTTTAGTTCTTTCTCAAAGCTTAGCAACTAATGGTAAAATAAGATCGGTCGTTAACAAAGTTTTGCCAAACGATTTAACTTATCAAGCGACAAAATCACCGCTAGTTAAAGATAATTATTACGGAACATTAGTTATATAATAAAGTGCACCTTTAGTATTTTAAATATTACTTACCGAACTGCACGCACCAATTCTTTCCGCAGCATACACTGTGGTTCCACATCGTGAGCACTTTTCAATTGCTCCACCAAATTTCGGTCCCATTGTTTCTAGGCAGAATAAATTTTATCGCTACAAAATGCTAAATGACTGATTTCGGATGGCTGCTTTTCACAAAACGCTAATGCTAAATTATTGCTTTATATAGAGATAGCGAGGAATGAGTGGTGCACGATGCAATATCAATTTGTATGTAATCAATAGTATGGATGAACGGCAGATAAACAAATTAGTGGAGCAGAAATCATTCACTCTTATGAAATGGAATACAATATGGCTTTTTCGTTTCGTAGATTATAGTCTACTACAGACTTTCACTGGTAGGCTTTGCAGATGCTATCTCTAGAAAGCGTCGTTTTGTTCACAATCACTGCTACGTGATGTCTCTACTGTTTAGACAGACATCAAAAATATGATATTTCGGAAAAGTTATTTTTCATATGGATTACTATAAGGAATGCCTAGTACATTTCGCAGCAAATGTCTTCCAGATCGTTATAGTTCTCGCTATCAGCAGCTGCATAAGTTCATTCAAAAAGTTATTAATTACATGTTCACCAAGTATATGTTTAGATAGTAAGAAAGTTATAATTGACTAAATTTTACATTATTTGCAGTTCATCTCAAGATCACTTAAATTTTTTACTATTGAAAAATATTGTTCAAATAAAAGTAGATTCTTATTGGCAAAAAAAACATTTTTGCAGACATCTATCAAAAATTGAGAAACGAACTCTTAACACTTAAATTGTGGAATTCTATTCAAAGGCATCAGCCAACCTTATTACATCTTTTACGCTAGTATTCATTCAAGTATTTATCTTAATTGTTAATTTACATTTTTCAATGCTTCTGTCTATTTTGAGTAAAAAATTTACTTTAAATAAAAATTATTTTTTTAATTTTGAATTAAATTTTACTTATTATTCGATATGAATTGATGCAACGATCAAAAAATTAAACGTGTTTCTCTAATAATTATATAATTGTTAGAAATTATTATCAATTAAATATTATATAAATGCTTTCAATTATTAGAAATTATATAATTGCTTACAATTATTAGAAATTATATAATTAATTATTAATTATTATATAATTCTTACAATTTATTAAAGTAACTACAATAACATCAAGTATATCAAGTGTATCATTGCGCTTTTGCCATCAGAAATGACGACTTCAGAACACTGCTGTTCATGCAATGGAAACAACGCCTTATGTAAAAGTTGTAGTTGTGTCAATGGGGGCAGGCCTTGTATGGGGTGTTTGCGTTCAAAGAAGGGAAGGTGTCACAATGACGGTTCGCGGTCATCCTAAAAGCAAGTATCCTCAGTAGAAGCTATACCCATCACAAATTATCAGTCGCTTTCCCCCTTTCAATCTGATTCTTGCGATCCAATAATATCGGATTTTGTCACGCATGAAATAAAATGTACAGATGAAAATTATAGTCTTTACACACTTATCAGGGTCCCCGTTCGGATATCCCGTGAGTTCTTTCAGCAAGCCTTCTTGTGCGGCACATGTGCAGCTTCAAAAATCTCTTATATTATGGAGGAACTAAAAAAGCAGGAAGGATTGAATAGAAGCTTAGAGACTGATTTTGCAGCTCTTAAGCTTTCGATACCAGAATCTTCTTCTCAACACAAAAAACATTTCAAAACGTTCCTTTGCAGAGGTTGTTCGACGCGAAGTTACACGGTCAGTAATTGCTGCTTCTTTGGCATCAGTCCAAAATAATAGCCCACTTAATATCATTAAAGCTTGCGAATTACAGGCGAAACGCTCAAATACAGTTATTATTAGAAATTTACCAATTTCTGAGGACGAACAAAAATCTATTCAGGCTTTATTCAGGGAGATTGGTTTTGTTTTACCAGCAGACAAAAAATTCTCGTTTTTCCGATTTCCTACGAAGCGGAGTGATGTGCCTCTCTGGCTTTTAATTTATTTAGATGGACATTCTGTAGATAATATCATTCGATCAGCTCACCGTTTGAAATCGTCAGTTCTTTTCCAGAGATTATATATTCAACCAAATTTGTCCCCGGCGGAACGTGAGATTCAAAACGCGTTGCGCGCTGAACTTAAAAAGAAACGCCTGGCTGATCCGTCTGATATATATATCGCATAAGAAATACTCGTGTTTTGAGAGTGGGTGAGATTGCAACTTTAATGAGGAAACTAGGTCTGGGATAGAAAATTCTTCGTTTATATGACAATGTGAAGATCCTTTCCCTTTCTCTGCTTCCTCAATAGTTACTAATTTTGATTTCTCGAAGGTTAGCATTCTTTTATTTAATGTTGGAGGCTTATCATCTCTGCTTCATCTGGGTTTGGCCTCGTGGATTCAGCGTTTTGATGCGGTAATTTTGAATGAGACTTTTAGTCTAAATCACCTTTTTCTACAAGGGTTCTATACCTTTGACCTACCTGCCCGCTCACACGGTAGAGGTCGTCCAATTCGGTGGTGTTATACTAGCAATAAAGTGTTTGCCTTCAACTTGGTCTCACTCTGTCTCAGATAATTGCATTTGTCTTGTAACTCCTTATCTGGTTATCATTGCGGTTTATTTTAATCCCGACTTCTCTGCGGCTGACATTATTAATGAAATTTCATAGCTTTGTTCTTATTTGCCATTTAATTCGAGAGTTTTTGTTAGTGGTGATTTTAATGCAAAATATCCAATTCCACACAGCCCGAAACTTCAACAGCTTATTAGTTACTTTGCATCCATGAACTTAAAATTTTGTGTCCCCGCTGAGAAATCGTCTTATGAGTGTTATCGCTCGAGAAGTTTATTGGATTTTGCCTTTTCTAATTGCGAGGTAACGAAGATGAATACCATGCTTGCCTCTGAATGGTCTTTGATACGCAAGCATAAGCCGGTAAACTTTATAGTCAATTTTCATTATCAGATATTAGAATCTTCAACTAGATTGCGTCACTCTCGTATTGTGAATCCCGAGTCTTTAAATATCCCAGTGGTTCTTAAAGCTTATTCTCTTATGTCAACAGGTCAACATCATGAGAGTTCTGATCTTTTGACTGCGGCAATAGTTCAGATTTGTCGTTCGTCTTCCAGTCAGCGCTTCACGAATCGTCCTTTTAATTATGGCAAGTGGCCTATTCTGCAAGAAATGCAGCAAACACTGCTTAGGATGTCTCGCGATTGTAGTAGTGGGCATTCTACAAAGGAGGCTTATATTGTCCTTCGACGGGTTTATACCAAAATACTGAAGACTTTTCACCGGGATCGTTTGTACGCAGAAGAGTGTCATCGATTAAGTTTGGCAGAGAGCTTTCCATGGAAAGTCCATTCTAAACATCCTAATAAAATCATGTCTTTAGTTCCGCTTTCCAAGTGGGTTGATCACTTTCGCTCTTTCCTCCATCTCGATGATCTATCGTTGTCATTGCCAGCTAATAATTTTGATTTTGACGGTTCCTCTGGTTTGATTGATACACTCCTTTTCCATTGATTAAATTGAAGGATGCCTTGCGCGGATGCATGTGAAGAAAAGCTAGTGGTCCGGATAATCTCTGCGTGGAGCAACTCCGAGCTACATTCCACATATTTGGCAGCTATTGGACCTTTATGTTCAATTCTCTACTCTATGGATCCTGTTTGCCTTTCTCTTGGAAAGAGGAGATAGTGAAAGTTCTATATAAGGGCACCGGTCTTTTGGAATCTTTAGACTCTTATCGCGGGATTTTCCTTTTAAACCACGTTTATAAATTATTGTCGTTTGTATTAACTTCTCGACTAGCTAAGCACTGTTCTTCGTTATTGCCTGAAGAACAATTTGGATTTCGGCAGGGTCGCTCGACTTGTGATGATATCAGTCTACTGCGTTCTTCTGTAGTCAACTGTATTTCTAATAAAAATTCATTATATGCCATCTTTATTGATTTTCGTAGATCATTTGACTCAGTCAATCGGAATATCCTTCTTTCTAAGCTGCATAATAATTGTAATCTTCGTGGACGCTTTCTTCGCCTACTATATGAGATTCTATTACCTAAGCGTGTCAAGGTATTCGATGATTTAACATACTCTGACTTATTCACAGTTAATCATGGCGTATTGCAGGGTGACCCAATCAGTCCTCTATAATTTTCAATCTTCGTTATTGATTTACCATCGGTTATACGGTCTTTTGCAAACGAGGTTAAGTTGGCGCTATAGGCTGACGATCTGGTGATCCTGACCAGAAACCTAGGCACGGATCAAAAGGCACTCGACGGATTGACTGTATTTTGTAGTCGGAATGAACTAGACATCAACATTTCAAAATCAAAGGTAGTGAAGTTCAGCGGTGGTGGTCGTTTATCCAAGCATGACTCGCTTTTTATAAAGTCTCAGACACTAGAGTTCTGTACTAATTATAAGTATCTTAGCGTTCCATTAACGTCTAGATGGTCTTTTACCGCGGACCTTGAGGCTAAATCTTCTAAGATTGCAATTAAAACGGCTTCATATCCTCAACTGAGGAAGCTGTCATTTGAGGGAGCGTTGAGATATTTTGAGTTAATGCTTTTACCAATTATTCAGTACGGGCTGGCAACATTCTGGGATGACCTCACTGAGTTAAATTTTAGACATATTGATAGGTGTCAGGCCCGATTTTTGAAACATATAGTTGGAGTATCCAATAAATTTAGTACGACAGCGATCGCATACTTGGCAAAAATAAAGCCGCTTAGTGTCCGACAATGTAGTAGTCTTAGATGTGTTCAAACGTCTAGTTATCTTCAACATTTGGTAGCTTTTGAGACTAAATTCTTAAACGTTGATCATGATTTAGCCAATTCTCCTGTGTACCTGCAAAACAGTTGGAGATCACCGTCAAATGTGAAACGTCCATTGATATGGAGGTTATCTATTCATGGTTTTCGTGATAACTACTGTCGCCGACTTCTCGCTTGTCATCGCCGTGATTCTTCTTGTATATGCCGCTTCTGTGTTTCTTCCTGTGATGCCTTGCACCATGCTCTAGCCTGCCCTCATCTCAGCCTTATGTCACTTCAAGAGATTAATGATCTTCGTCATTGATCAACAAACGACGCATGACGAAGACAATCTGTATACTTCAAATTTTGTTGATTCTGACCAATTTCCAATTTTGTAATTATTTGCCCAGTCGAAAGGCGGAACGGGAAATAAAACTCTGTATAATTAATAATTATATAATTACATAATTAATTATTATTTACAATTATCGTTATTAAATAGCATGTTTACAATAATTGGGCATATATTTCTTAGTAAAAATCGCAGAATATGGTATTTCAATAGCAGAATTCGACATTTGTACGTTGTCACGAAAATAACTTTGTAATAACCGTACTTTTATAAAAAGTAATAAAAAATAAAATAACCTTATGACAATAAGCTTACAATGACTACTGGAAAACATAAACGAAGTCTGAAATACAAATCATCAGCCGCCTCACAGCTAACGAAGTTTACTACCCAGGCTGATCAAAATTTAAATGATCACGCTATTTCAATGTTTTAATAATGAAATATATTAACGAATATTCGTTGATGAACACTGAAAAAGTGTTGGTTGTTCAATTAGTTGTTCTAATGTTATTATATTTTATGTGTATTTATACTTAAACTTCAAAGTTTTACTTTTAAATCACAATGAAGAAAAATTTTTAATTTTAACAACACTGTGAACGACAATAATCTTTTGCAAGTCATAAATATAACATGTAATAAATAAATATATGTAATAAATATTATATGCAAAATAATATTTATTTTATAATAATAATTATTTCATAATTATTTTATATTCTCATTTAATATTTTATTCAATCATATATAAATCAAAATAATTTAAAATTAGGAACATCTATATTTATACAAGTAAAAGGTGTTCAATGGGTGGTAATAGTAGCCCAGTTATAGCTGACTTGTTTTTAAGCTTTATAGAATATGAATTTGTTCATAACTGTGTAAAAACTAAATCTAAACTATATAAATATATGAAATATATGTTTCGATACATTGATGATATATGTGTATTTAATTCTAATAATGTTTATTCAATTAGTGAACAAATTTATCCTGAAAGCCTTATTCTTAACAAAACCAATATTAATGATAAAGAAGGTGTATATCTAGATATGAACATTAAATTAACATTAACTAAAACTACTATTAATTTATATCGTAAAGATGACATATTTAAATTTACAAGAAACATATTTTTGCATGAGCATTCATGCATACCATATAATTATTGAGAATTGCAACAATTTGTAACGTTATTGGCTTTATTCAAAATCATTTAAATAATTTAATAGATACATATTTGAAACTAGGATATAAAATAAAAATAAAACAAGGATATAAAAATAAAATTAAGCAGAAAATAGTAAAATATATAAATCAACAAAATATAAGCAAAATATTATTCAAAAAAATGAAACTCTCAAACAGAAAATTTTTATGAATGGATAATAGATAATATACTTTGTAATAGAACAAGATACTTGATAATTAAATTCATCAGAGGAAATAGGTAATTAGCATGTATTTGACACATCTGCTATGTTGAATCGGGGAATAAGGGATTAAATAGGTACCATGAAACATATTTTTGCATGATCATTTATGCATACCATATAATATGGTTTCCAGTATACAGTTATGTCCGTTCCGCTTGTTTACGTATAAGTAACAACTATAATGCCGTATCGCTCTGCGATCCGGGGCAGACTGCAATAATACTCCCATAATATAATACCGAATCACTTTTGTGATAGCCTGTGGACTTGAAGGTTGTCTTGTAATAATCATCCTTGTGATGAACCCTCTTGAATAATCAAACCTACTATTAAAAATTCGGATATCTGAACCGAACCCTCTTTAAAAATCTAAACCTACTGATGAAGCTCAATAATCAAAAACCGGTCAAATATGATTGCTGATGGACGGTGATGGTTTCCATATATGTCGGTTTCTCGACATATATGGAAAAATATAAATATTTTTTTTAATATTTTTTAATATATTTTTTTCAATGAAATATAATTATATAATAATTTTTTCAAATATAGTAAGAGGAAATAGGTCATTATCATATATTTGGTCCCGCTGATATGTTGGGAGAGGAATGTGCCCAAACCTGATAGCATTACAGTTCTTCCTGATGACATCTAATCCTGAGTAATTAGGTAATTATAGTGGAGATGCATTATTATGAAATATTATTAAATGTTTCGATATGTGTATTTAACACTAAATGTGTTAAATCACTTCTTTTTGATTTAACAATGTTGTGTTCGGTACTCCTGTTGGTTAAACAGGAGTGTGCTATGTTGAACCAACATAGTACACTGGTTTGGTGAACAGCTTCCGAAATCTGATAGTATAACAGTTCTTCCTGATAAATCATACAAATATAATATTGTAAATAATTAATTAATAATTATAATTTCAAAATATAATGAATTTAATCTCTAAAAATATTTGTGGATGAATAGTACATGATTTACTGTGTTAGGATATGATAATATGATTTATTATTAGAATATGATTATTTACATAATATTGTAAATAATTAATAATTATAATTTCAAAATATAATGAATTTAGTCTCTAAAATTATTTGTGGATGAATAGTACATAATTTACTGTTAGAATATGATATTAATCTATTTTAGAATCTATATCAAAGGTTCTTATACATTACACATTTCGAATACGTCTACAATACCAGAAAAGATGCAATTTTTGTGCTATTGCCATATGCGATATTTGCTTTCCATGCCAATATGACTAATATGTTCAGACATTCTTAAAATAACCTGGTGTTTTATTTTGTATATGAGAATGCCTTCTTTAAAAATGCTTGCTGTTTACGTGGGAGCATTAATTTATTTGGCATTCCCACAAACTATTATACTGAACTCTGGTTATCAGTATTTTCGGGTCAATAAAAGCTCAGACTTAAATAAGTGTCATTGACGATCGGACTGAGGTCTGGCTGCTTCACATCTGAGATTTGTTTACTTTCATGTCACTTTTAGTTTTAATAGTCTTATCCAGTTTTACGGATGAACGGTTATTGTAATCTTAAGAATAATTAAAATTGCTTTTTGAAGAAGTACCGCCGAGAATTAAAACTCTTAAATTTTACTTAAATATTTCGGCTGTTCGTAGAGCCCTTTCAATCTGAAATTTATGCAATTAATAAGCGTTAGAAATTAAATCAAACAAAATCATAACATTAAAACGAAGACTCGGGAATCTTTAGAATCATAATCTTATGGATTATCAACGATAATAATAATAATAAAAGAAACGTAAACAGTACAATAGCTTGGCAATAGCGTAGAGGACGTTTACAAAACTTGGAGTACCATTTCCAAGAAACCAACTTAATAACATGCCGGTAAGTTTGCAACCGTCTTTCCTGTGCTTGGTTGCATTTTATCAGTTTTGATATGAATAACTGATCATATTTTGTCAAATGAAGACCGAAAAATCTCGGGTCTCAAACCATTTTACCATTCGTAACGCTAATTTTTCATTGTCTTGCTCAGTAATGTATCCGGTAAATTGATATTAGTAAATTTAAAATAAGCCATGACTTTAGTGTCCTGAAATGTGAAGTTAAAGATGAAAAATAAATTTTAGTACAAATTAATCGATAAATGAAATATCAAATATTAAGTAGTAATTTAATTTTTAATACTGATATTATGTAGTAATTACATATTAAATTGCAATGTTAAGAATATTTGATATAAATATATTTTATATTACATTTTTAATATAAAAATAAAACATTTTAAATTTAAAATTACAGTTTAGCAAAAAATAACAAACAAGAAAAAAATTGTATAGTTTGTGATATTTCAGTATCGTTAAGTTAGAAGGTTTCCGTTCCAACGAAACATTACGGAAAGAGACCGGACGGTGCTTCACTAGTCCCATGGAAAGGGGGCGTCTGCTAGTATGGGAATTCACGTGTCTCAACATTCTGGCTGTCAGTCATTTGCCTAGTGCGGTATCTGGGGCCGGGGAGGTTGCTAGATTGGCAGAGGATCGAAAGAAGGCCAAATATACATGTATTGACGAATCGCAATATAAATTTGTGCCGTTGGCGATCGACACAATTGGTGCTGCCGGGCCGATAACTTCGAATTTTTTGACAAAACTGGGCAATATGTTGGTGGTGGCAACAGATGATCGAAGAGCTGCCAATTTCCTCTTGCAACGTTTAAGCTGTCCAGTGCCGCGGGGAAATGCAGCGTGCCTGTTAGAGGTCGCTGTAGACGGAAACCTTCCAACTTAACGATACTGAAATATTTAAAATGATTAATAATATATTTTAAAAATAAAATAGTATCGATTACATCAAATAACGGATTAGATAGCCTTAATTATAAACAATTACATTTTCAATAATTTATTTAAATAAGTATCGATTACATTAAATAAATATTTAAATTGTATTAATTATTAACAATTGCATTTTAAATTTACATTTTATCTAAATTGTGAAATAAATAGAAATTGTGTACTTTTCAAAATTTTAAATTGTTAATAAGCTCTACATTGTATTTGACCCCGCTGCTATCTTGGGTAGAGGAGTTAGGGGCCGAAACCTGATAGCATAGCAGTTCCTCCTGATGACCTCTAATTCTTATTCTGATACAACGTCTGTTATTTATTAGTCAATTCATAAAAATGATTTTAAATTTTATTTGTAATGTTATCACCGTTTTGATGGGTTCGAAGGTGCACTTCAGCACATAAAAAATTACTCCAATCACGGTATCTATAAGAAGGAAGAATTGCTTAAGATAAATCTATTTATACATGCATACCATATTTATTGACAAATACATGCATACCATATAATATAAAATAATTTAAATAATAAAATTTTAAGAAATGCAACAATTTGTAACGATATTGACTTTCTTCAAAATCATTTAAATAATTTAATAGATGCATATTTTAAACTAGGTTACTATTAAAACAAAATCAAACAGAAAATAGTAAAATATATAAATAAAAACACAATAATATTAAAAATAAATTTAAACTCTTAAGTGGCAAATTTTTATGGATGGATATTAATTAATATACTTTGTATTAGAATAAGATACTAGATAGTTATTTCAGAGGAAATACATCATTAGCATGTATTTGGCCCCGCTGCTATGTTGGGTAGAGGAGTTAGGGGCCGAAACCTGATAGCATAGCAGTTCCTCCTGATGACCTCTAATCCTTATTCTAATACAGCGTCTGCTATTTATTAGTCAATTCATAAAAATGAATTTTATTTTAAACTTCAATTTTCTAACTTTATATAAGTTATATAAGATCTTTTAACAATTATTTATAATTATTTATTATTTAATTATTAAATTTTAATTTATTGATTTAGCATTATTATTATTTATTTATTTATTTTATAATTATATTAAATACGTAGACCCAGTTAGCTGAATTGGTAAATTACATTAATTTGAACAATAAATACATGAGTATAAAATTATATAATACAAAAATTATATTATACAAAAATTATATTATACAAAAATTAATTAAACGAATCTAGAGAGTTCAATGCAAAATTTGTAACAATTAAAATTTTTTTACATTGACTTCTCTCGATTCGTTTAATTTAAAAAACAATGGAGTCTGCTTACACAACAAACATTAATATAATAAAAAATGACAAAGTTAAGATTTAACTTTGTTAATAATTTATGAAAAACATAAATCATTATTTCAGTAATTCACCAAAATAAAGATTACTAAATTGTCAAAACAATAAATTGATAAGCATTTTTGAATGCAATCGTTTTTATGCAATTTATTTTTCCGAAATGATGTAGAATTCTAATGTAAAACGAAACTGGAAAATTAACGAATAAACGCGCAATACGTTTATTAACGCGCAATACGATAGTATTATAAATAAATAATATTTATTTATAATGTTTATTAATAATGCAATAAATAATATTTACTAACGCGCAATACGAAAATTAACGCTCTATACGGCTAGAACAAAGCAGCTTAGCAGTGTGGAACCATTTTTGCTCCTCATGGATACGATATAAATTTTTAACTTTTTTAAAAGTAGATAAATATATAATAGATACATATTTTTAACTAGGTTGTTATAAAAATACAATCAAAAAGAAAATAGTTAAATATATAAATCAACAAAATATTATTAAAAATAGATTTAAGGGCTTAAGCTGAAAATTTTTAAACTGTTAAATTACTAAACTTCTACAGATTTGTCCTTAGACATTAGATTTTTTTGCGCCATTAAATGTAGATTTTAAAATCAATTAAGTAAGCGATGCGAAATGTTGAGAGAAGATTGAACTACAGATTGAATCACTGTAGAATGAACTTATAATTTAAAATTAATATAATTGTTATAATTATTAATGTAAATATTATATAATTATTATAGAATCGGAATGAGACATGCTGGGTTGAAATATTTGTGAATGGTTTTAGGGCTAAACCCAGCCAAAAAACGTTAACAACGTTTAAGATTTTGTTATCAATATTTCTTCCACCAATTGTGGTCATTTTTATGTATTGGGCGCCGCTGCTATGTTGGGTAGAGGAGTTAGGGGCCGAAACCTGATAGCATAGCACTTCCTCCTGATGACCTCTATTCCTTATTCTGATACAACGTCTGTTATTTATTAGTCAATTCATAAAAATGACTTTTTAAATTTCAATTTTTTATTTTAACTTGATTTAAATTATAAAAAATCTTATAACAATTATTTATTTTATTATTTAATTATTAAATTTCGATTTAGCATTATTGTTTTGTTTATTTTATAATTATATAGAATACGTACAGTTAGCTGATTTGACTTATTTTAAATTTCAATTTTTTTATTTTAACTTGATTTAAATTATAGAAAAGCTAAAAACAATTATTAATTTTATTATTTAATTATTAAATTTTGATTTAGCATTATTATGTTTTTTTATTTTATAATTATATTAAATACGTAGACTCAGTTAGATGATTTGATAATTATATCTTAATATAATTATGTAATTATATAATTATATCAAATTTCATCAGAGGAAATACGTCATTAACACGTATTTGGCCCCGCTGCTATGTTGGATAGATTAGTTAGGGGCCGAAACCTGATAGCATAGCAGTTCCTCATGATGACCTCTAATGCTTATTATGATACAACGTCTGTTATTTATTAGTCAATTCATTAAAATGACTTATTTTAAATTTCAATTTTTTATTTTAACTTGATTTAAATTATAAAATACCTTATATCAATTATTTATTTTATTATTTAATTATTAAATTTTGATTTAGCATTATTATGTTTTGTTTATTTGATAATTATATTAAATACGTAGACCCAATTAGCTGATTTGATTTAATGTACACAGCACAATTTTATTAACGTAAAATTAGGAAACAAACTATATATGACTAATTTGATAATAGCAATTTGTTTCGATAAATAAAGATTTTTTTAAGAACTCAATTAATTTCAAAAATCAGTTTTCAAATTGAAGCTTAAATCTTATTTTACCAACGCTGATTTTATTTATAATTAGAAATGAGTTCAATTAAATTGTAAGACGAGTCTTGTATTAAATTTAAATGCCAATAAAGT
The DNA here is from genome assembly GCA_012934845.2 of Pomphorhynchus laevis. Classification (NCBI taxonomy): domain Eukaryota; kingdom Metazoa; phylum Acanthocephala; class Palaeacanthocephala; order Echinorhynchida; family Pomphorhynchidae; genus Pomphorhynchus; species Pomphorhynchus laevis. The sequence continues at coordinate 1,395 of WNNJ02003325.1, read as the reverse complement.
AGACGAGTCGAGTGATCGTCAGGCAACATTAAAAGGACCGAAACGTGAAACGTAGGTATTGGATCAGTGGCAGATTAGATCCACCAATACTTAAATGCAGCGTGTACTGCTGTTGGCTTATAGATAAGATTAAAGTAGCGTACAGTGTCATAAAAAATTTCAATTGTGACAATGACTGCACGAAGTATTCAGCTACAAACTTATTAAGTTATTTAGTTAGCCAATTAGCTATAAAATATTTTAGATATGAAATATTATACTTGCTATAACATTGTATATAACATTGATTGTATCTACTGTTCTTGCCTTTTTAGCCAATAGCCTTAAGTTTACTTTGTAACATAACATTTACTATAACAATTAAAATAAATATACAATTTGTTCGGTTTTCACTTATCAGGAGGTCGGGTTGTGGAGGTAGTTCACGGACAAGATGTGCCAAGTATCACGGTCCTAAGAAACCAACCAAACTTCACATTCAGATAGTCATAGGCGTCCCCTGCAAGATAGAGTTTGATCTCTATACCTATACCGAGGTCTGCATCGAAGTCTCCATCCAAAAAGCCCAATCTGGAACAATTCAAAATGAGACGCCCTAGCCATCCTCAAAATAAAGGGCAAGCCATATCAGTTGACTTCCTTCAACGTGGAGGAACAGCGACTTTATTCAATGATTCTCGCGGATGAATGAAGTTTACTTTGTAATATTTCAAATATCTTTTTGTAATTTATTAATTTTTATTAAATTCATTAATATTGAGCTCTTCTTACATTCATAAAATGAATATCAGTTTATAACGATTGGGATAAGGAAGTCTTAAATTAAATGTTTCATTAAGTAATAGCAAAGATATGCTAAAATGTTCATGGCCCTAATGACAATAATTTCTTTCTCACAACAAATACCGATTTCGTAATTAGGCCAGGCCATTCATCAGTTTTCAAAGTTACAAACTGTTGCGCTTATTTTCTTTTATAGAAGTATAACATTGATGTAATAAACGTCTTAGATCAACTTTATAAGTCATTAATAAATTATTATTGATATAAATGTTATATGGTTTATTGAAATCTCGAAAGTTCGCTTTTAATATAATTTATAAGAATATGTACAGAAAAGTTCGATATATTATTTCATTGAAAGAAACATTTTGAGTTTCTTGACATTTTCAAATAATATTTATTAATAAAATGTAAAATGTATATTTATTAATATAATATTTATATTAATAAATTTAATTTAATAATTTAATTTCCTCGTATTGAAAATGCTTATGAAAATAGCCATTTATTTGGCAAGCATTGAGTAGTTGTCGCATTTGTCAAAGCTCTTTTTCTAATATTAATATTTAATATTTATTTTATAATTTAAAAAAATATTAATTAAAGAATTAA